>JARHVA010005121.1:397500-615000 GCA_037957365.1 Torreya grandis | reverse complement strand
CTTGTTAAAGTTTATTTTCACTTGTGCTTGGTGATACTCCATTATGTGCATATCATGATCTCTTGCTTCCTCCAAGGCCATTATTTTTTCCCATTTTATCTCCATAGGATCATTTTCCATTATTTTAATCTGATGTTCCAACTTAAGATCTTATAACTCAATTGAAATTGGAAGCTTATCTTCTCTTCCATAGACAAGCATATAAGCAGAGTTACCAATGGAAATCTTTAGAGTGATCCTATTAGCCCATATGGTTGTCTTAAACCTAGTGTGCCAAGTCATTTTATTATCTTATAGTGTCCTCTTTAGAATTTTTATCAAGTTATTATTAGTGGAATCATCTAGCCTATTATGTTAGGGGTAGTAATAATAAGATGTACTCAAGTGGATGTCGTATTGTAGAGCCTATTATGTTGTCTTTATATGACAGAAATCCATGGCATTATCAAAAATTATTATTGCAAGCACCCCAAACCTTGTCACTAAGCTCTCATAAAAGTCAAGGATTGAAGTTTTATTAGTCTCTTTGAGTGCCACTACATCTACCCACCATGTGAAATAGTCAGTAGTTGTAAGGACCCATCTATGGCCTACACTAGATGGATAATTGATCATCCCAATAAAATCAAGTCCCCATTGTATGAATGGTTGTTCAACCTAAATGGAGTGAATATGAAGGGATAAAAGTCCTTTTTTTCCTAACAAAGGTGAAAACTTTTGAAATCTTATAACCTAGGCATATTCATCCTTGAATAGGATAGGACAATAGTAACCATCCCTCATTATTTTTACAGCTATAGTTTTAGGTCCAAAGTGACCTCCAACTAGTCCATCATGTAATTAAGGTATAAATTTATCAACCTAGTCTACTTCTATACATATTAGAATCATTCCATTGAGATCTTTCCTAAAAATAAACCCATACACAAGGACATAAGGTATTTCTTTCAATCTAAAGTATCTTCATATTGCCTGATCAAGGCCCATGAGACACTCACTTATTTAAAACCTCACCATTTATTATTCCAACTTGGATTTGATGAAGTTATATCTATACTAGGAACCTCTTTCAATTACAAAACCATATCCTCTTCTTCCTTTATTTCTAATTTTAGATGTTCATATAGTCCTCTTACTCTTACTATCTTAGTGGAATTGATCTCAACATCATACTCCATCACCTTAATTATCCATTCAGATATTTTATCATTTAAGTATTTATTAAATATAAATTCTATTATTATTGGATGAGTTACCATAACATTTTTTTTGGACACCATATGCCTAAATTTATTGAGACTTCTCACAATTGTAAATACTTATTTCTCAATATAGGTGTGCCTCTCTTCATAGCCTTCTAGTCATTGACTAAAAAAATACATAGGCTATTCAATCCCTTCATTATTGTATTGCATTAACATATAATATATGGTGTCAATGTTGGAAAAATCATACAACATAATGTCGTAATAAAAATTAGGATTGATTAATGTAGGTGCTTGAGAAATAACATGTTTGATGGCCTCAAAACTAGCCTTCCCTTCCTTTGTCCAAAAAAATGCTTGATGCTTATTTAACATGGATATTATATGCCTTACAAGAGTGTCAAATCCAATTATGAATCTCTTAACAAAATTGATCTTCCCAAGAAAATTTTGTAAGGATTTCTTATGTTTGGGAAATGACAAGGCTAGTATGACACTCAACAAACCCATATTTAGAAACAATATGACCAAGAAAATTACCTTCATATACAGAAAAAATATATATTAGGATTGAGAGAGTCCCTATATTATTTTCACCTTTTTAATATTATATTTAGATGGTTCAAGTGGTCACTAACATTTGTGGAGAAAAGTGTTATGTCATCAAGATATACTAGTACCATATCATTGATCAAACCTTGGAAAGTCATATCCATGGCCCTTTATAGTGTGGCACCAACATTTTATATCTCAAATCAAATAATCTTTCAGGAATATGTCCCCCATTTTTTAGTGAAGGCTATTTAATATTGGTCTTCTTCTTTCAACAACACTTGGTTGTATCGAGAATAGTCATCCAAAAGTGAGAAATGTTGAGAACCTACCACTACTTGAAGGATTTTCGAAATTGAAGGTAGAGGATAGTGGTCCTTCAATGAAATCCTATTCAAGTCCTTAAAATATAAACATAACCTAATTCCACCACTCTCCTTTCTCACAGGAACAAGATTGGCAACCCATGAAGAGTGTTTGATAGGAAAGATAATTCTTAATTCTATCAACTTGGTGAATTATTTACTCATTAACACCTCCACTTTAGGATTTATGAGCCTTTTCCTTTGCCTTACAATATTATCATTTATATCAAGTTATATAGTGTCTTGGGCCAATGATGGATCAAACCCCTTGAAGTCTTTATACTCCCAAGCAAAGACATCAGAAAATTCTCTACATAAATCAATGAATATAGCCTTCTCTTGTGGAGTACATACATTTCCAATATTTATGAGTTTATATTTTAAAATATCCACCTTCTCATGATGCTCTTAATTTGTCTACATGCTTATCTTATCTCTCATCATTGATCACTTTCATTAAATATGCCTTCAAGAATAATCAGCCCTTTAGGAAGATTGTTAGACTTCAATTGCAAAATTTGGTTTCCATATTGGTGTTTCAACTTGGCTTGGTTTTTTAAAGATAACTTGGATTCATGTTTTAGAAAACAATATATATTTATAATCACTTTTAAACACTTTCTAATTCAAAACATTGTCCAGTATTGAATGCCTCTCAACTACCATGATGTGTGGTTGAGTTTTGGGATTCTTGACATCATCGAGGATGTCAAATTATGCTTCAACTGATACCAACCTATCATAATGTTGTTTCTCTTCCATTGGGACTAATTTTATGTTAAAATACTTAACAAATTCCCACGCTCTATGCTTGTATGACTTCAATGAGTTCTTATATGCACTCTTACCTCTAACTTGGTGTACAACTAGTTCACTATCTCTAATGTCTTGAACTTGTTTGACTCATTTCTTCCTTTCACATTGAATCCCATAAATAATAGCTTAATATTTAGATACAATGAAATAAAAATTAAATTAAAACCTAATGGCTAAGTAGTAACTTTCACTTTATATATAAACAAGCATCATCTCCTCACCTACTCTAACCTTGCTTCTTGAGCCATCAAAAAACAACTTCCACAATAAATTACTATACTCATTAGGATTAGAAAGAGAAGGTATGGTTTTGTATTTTTCATGTAATAAATAGACCCAAATACCATACCATTTAATCCATCTATATGGATCAAAATCATGATTTTATGTCACCCATTGTCAAGGAAAAGATCAGAAATATCTTCAAGAGGAACAATTGGTTCTTGGTCCCTATGTTGATCCTCCTCATAAATGATAGCATAATTAACATTATTCACACTTGGTTTTTATGTCTCAATTTTAAACCTTTAAATAGGTTCTAATCTTATAGTAACTTTGGTACCATATCTTATCCTAAAATCCATGTAAGACCAATCTAATGACAAGTAACCACCAATCTCTGTCATGAAATCCCTTAATAAGAAAAGGGAAAAATATGGTGGAAATTAAAAAAAAACTAAATACTTAGTAAAGGATAAATTAGTACAAGCATGAATAATTATATTCAAAACCTTGACAACACCAACTTTCTTATTAGTTGATATATCTATTTGTATCACACCTTTAGCATGAGGATCATATTTGATGCCTAGTTTATCCACTATTTGGATTGTCATGATTGAGTTTCTAGCCCCACTATCTATCATTAAATTTTTCACAAAAAAATAATCATTGATCAATGAAACATATAATGGAGGAGGCTTGTTCACTTTACCTTGTTGTGGATCACTAGTCTTAGATGTATTTACATACACAATAGTACCCTTTCTTTTTGCTCTTGATGATGATATGAGCTTAGATATCTCCTCCTATAGCATATCCCTTTACCCTTTAATATAAAAAGTTTCCCACATAGGAATACTTACATGATACTTTTTCATTTGATCCACTATGTTAAGATAAGAAGCACCATTCTTTGGTTGTCTTCTAGGTTTCGTTACATAAATTTGGGCTTGCTTATTTTGGTGTAAAAAAGTACCCTTGTCATTCTGATTTATTTGAGATTATTAAGCCTTTGGAGGTAAATTAGACTCTTTTATACCTTGAGTCATGGATGGGATTTCAACTAATCCTTTACCACTTTCTTGAACCTCTTCAACAACCCTTATTTTAGACCTAGTATTAGCTGAAATTAAATTATCTACTACCCTACTTGAGCTAACCATTTGATTCACTACACAATAGTCCTCTTCTTGGAAGTTTAAAAGTATAGAACTTGACTGACCTTGATCTCCAATAACTATAACCTGATTACAAACTTCTTCTTGTGTTAGAGAAGGAAAATCTTTTTCTTATGCCACACAAGCTTGATTCAACCCTCCATCTTGATTGGTATATTGTTCATGAGATTGATTCCATTGAGGAAACCATTATTTATCTTGAATTATTTTTTTTATTGGGTACCAAGGCTCTTTACAAGGAGTCTAAATTTGGATTAAAACTTGTGTATGGTCTATTAGTGGTGATATGACCTTGGCCTTGAGAATTTCCTTGGAAGGTTAGCCTATTTGATTAATAGGGAGGATAGGAATTGTTATATTAAGAGGTCCTATGAAAATGACTTTGTTTCCTCTTCATTTCCATGACTTTGTTTTAAATAGTCTTAATTACCCCCTCAACATCATTTGGATTGATTTATTGACTAGGGGAAGCTGACTCATGATTGCTTATGGTAGGAATTGGAGTAAGAATTAGAGTTGGAGGTTAAATGTTAGGAAACAAAGGCATAGGGGGACTTGGAGAAATAAATTTAGATTGGATCATATTTTTATCAACTGTAATGGTAATCTCAAAATCATCTAGTAAAGTAATACCACCTATATATTGAATCATAACTATAATATCACTATTCAAAGCCTTAAGGTAGTATATGAATGCATAGTTTGAAGTGGGTATTACAAGGATTGGTATCATATCCCATTTATTTTGGAACCTATCATTTAAATATTTCATGACTTCTTGAGGATCTCTTTTTATGGTGGTCGATTGCTCAGCCAAGGAAAAATGGCCACTCTTATCTTCAAATCTTTTTCTCAATTTCTCTCCCAATTCATCCCATGGGTCAATAGAATTAGGTGATAAGGTTATATACCACTCTAAAACTCTAACTTTAATACTAATTTCCAATAATATGACTCTCACATTCTCTTGTTTGATTTTATGGATGTTACAAAAAAATTCCATGTCCTTAATATGCTCAATGGGAGTAAGTAGTTTATCCACTAAAATAAATTACACTTTTAAGGGAAAACATTGATAGATCATCATATTATTTAAGGTTTAAAGGATAATTACCATTAAAATAAATAAAAAGAATATTTCTTTCCATGATATCAACCTTAATATAGCTTGGATAGTAGGGAATAAGGAGCTTCCTTCTAGGTGGCTTAGTGTAAGAGAGAGTATGAGGAAACCTTTTCCCTTTGTCTGAATACAAAGGTAGTTCAAAAAATTCAAATGGAATACCTTTCAATTTTGATATTATAGTCACCTTTGGCATGAAATTGAGATCACTAATTATATACCAAGAGATTAAAACTTTTTGGAGTTGATAGACACTACATGAACAAGGTTGTTATAGCTTAATTTTTTGAACAAGGTTGTTATAGTTGTAGTTTTTCCAAAACCAACATCAATATTGGACAACCTCCTTGTCTTTGGGTCCCACTGAGCATGATATAATTGTTATAGATCAAATTTTCACCCTTGAGAGGGTCATTTAATCCATATAAACTTGAGATATGTAATGGGATTGATCCAAGATTGTGGGTGACCTTGTAAGGGGATAAAACCTCTAGATTTTGGGCTATCTCCCAAGTACAACACCTATACTAAAAACTATACTAATTACTTGACATGGAAAATGGAGAGGTGAAGATTAAAACTAATAAATAACTAAAATGATTTGTACTAAACATTATGTCCTCATATTTATATTATTTCACTATGAAATACTGAGTTGCAATATGATTATGCTACTCTAAAACAACTGATATCACACTAGTGTTTCAACATGAAGGTTGCAAGAGCTTAGTATGATCAACCAAGAGGTGATATCATAAAACACAAATGGTTTATTAGTTATATAACTAATCAAACCATGTATGACACTTTATACAACATGTGAGAGGAAACAAACTTACATAAAGGCATGAACATGAAGGACAAATGCAAGGAAGTACACACACTATCAATAAGCATTAATAAAAAAACATACTCAAAATAACTATTTTCAAGATTAATATGGAATGTATATCTTTAATTGATTCCATTAGTCAAGTAAAATAATTAATATTTCCACGGCTTTTTCATAACCAATGTGAGGATGATTTGTAAATCCATACAAGGTTACATATATTGGAAAGTGTGAGAAAGATGGAGAAAGGGGCATATAAATCCAAGGACAAATGTCATTCATCGTGAAGGTAGTTTTAAAATAATAAATTTAGTGATAAAATATTCTTAAAGGTTGTAATAAACATGTGTATATTTTCTCAATGATGTGCTCTCTCAAATTGGCATAGGGGGTTACTTAGGCAAATTTGAGTTCTTGAATCTAACTCATATTTCTTGAGGCTACACCTCCACACCTAAAAGGATAGTTAAAATATGTTTGATTCACATTTGTAATGATTAATAAGTTTCTATGCCATTCCCCTACAATTTTTTTAACCTCTCTTTCACTCCTCATTGGAACGTAATCTTCACTACCTCCTTTTAGGCTTAAAATGCTTAAAATTTTGGTATTCAAGCTCATGACTACAAAAAAACTTCATAAAACACTAATTATTTCCTTATAAACTTGTATCAACCCATATTAGTGCCTGAAATGTTTTCTATCACTCTATTTCATGCCCAAACCTCTCAAATGGCTTCATTTCCTTGTATCCCTCAAAACAAGTAAATCTCCTTATGTAGAAAAATTTATAGATGTTATTGGAAAAATAAGGGTATTTTTTAGTACCTAGTATGGGTTTATTGATCAATGCCAAATTTAATGACTTGAAAGCAAGTGAGAGTGTACTTTGTTTGTTGTTCTCTCTTTCTAATTAGGTTTCCATTAGCCCTTTAAGCCTGGAAACTAAGAATTTTCTCAAAAACATTTCCACACATTTTAAACCAAAAAAAGTGTTTGATTAACTTTACCCAGCCTATGACCATGTTCCATGCCAAATTTTAGGTCTTGATACCCTATGTAGGTAAAAGAACCATGAAATGGTCCAAGAAATTAGCCTTTTTGAAGCCCTTTTCACATTGCTTTCAACAACCAAACCTATAGGAGAATTTTCAAGGTGGGTTGTATGGATTTTTGGAATTGAATAGGTATAATACACCTCAATTCATCCTACCCAATTTTTTTCATCTATCCATGATATTTAATACCCTATTTTGAGCTTAGAATCTCATAAAATTATAACATTTATTGCATCTGTACATGTGAATTTACAAACAAGTGTCATGGTGAGGAATTAATTGGAGTGATCAATGATTTCAAGAGGTTTTAGGAGAAATCCAAGTCATTTTAGGCACTTTAGAGGCCAATATTTCACATCATGTCCTTATTAGGGTTTTAGGAGGGTTTAAAGTTCTTTGAGTTCTTAATGATTTTTCATAAACCCTACGGACTTAACTCCTAATCCAATGCCATAATTTTTAAGTACACAAGTGTTCTCAACTACCCCTAAGTGATCAAGTTCCCATGAAACTTATCTGTATAGATCTATGTAACAACCCCATTAGGATCTACCTAGGAATATGTGATTTTTTTAAACTTAAACAATATATACTTTGAATATATTACACCATAAGAATATAAATAGTGATCATAAAAAATACTATAAGTATAATAGATATAACTGAGCATGATACACCATACATCCTTGATCACTATTATCATAAGAAACACATCATAATATAATTATATAAAGTAATTACAATTAACCAACCATGACTGATACATGCCTATACCCACTATTGTCTATATATAATAAGTAAGTAATTATAGCTCATCATGATAATGTTTAAATAATAATAAATATAATGTACATATATAATATACATGGCTCATCAAGTGTTGTCTCAAAATTAGTACTACTATGGGGAGGGAGAGCATCATCCAAGTATTTCTACACACAAACCATGGATCAAAAATCCCCCAGACTAATCCCATCATGGGATGGCCCTCCCCTCATGAATGATTATATAGTGATGGCACATGAATCGAGAGAGATAAGCTAGTACTCATGAATTATATGATTTCTAAAACTAAACATGTGGTGTATTATAAAGAAACCTTTTCTAATCAAGTTATCACATAAAGATGTAAATCATACTCATGAAATGATGTCTCACTTAATATTACCTAGACAAGGCTTTCAAATATTTTTTGATCCTTAGGATTAGTCAATTTCATACCCACCACTTGATTAGATTACCTTCATTTGGCATTATGATTCTAGTAAGCTAGTAAAGTTTGTCTCACTACTTACTCAGTACTGACAATGCAATATTTGATTAACATGTATGTAACCAATAGTTTCAAATAGATTACTTGCTACTATTAATTACAAAACATGTTAAATATAAGAATAATCAAATGCATACATTCAATCCATCAAACATATGAATGAATCTCATAATAGTATCTATCACAAAAATAATAGAAATGATAACTATAGTTTATTCCATCCAGTTAAAATATACATGTAATTTCAATTTATAATTACTATAATTAGTTTACAAATATAATGCACCATATGATAACCCATATTATCATAGTCTAGTGTTCTTAAGCACAAATACTAAATACCAAAACCAATCCTAATAAATTAGTTATGAATCAATGAGAACATAAGCTTCTATTTAAATAACTAGTTATAAGAAGAAAGTCTTAGTTCTCACAAACATATAATATTTCATTCAATCATCTATTATAATCTTGGTGGGGGAGGGGGTTGTATGCATGCATAAATTAGGTCCTACTAACTATCATAAAACTTGCTATTCATATAAATAACCAACACACATACATTTAGTCCATCAAACATTTGAATGTATCTAGACATAACACTTATAGTTTGTACCACCCAGGTATAACATACTTTTAGACTATAGTTTTCAATTGAAATATTCTCTATGACATCCCATAATATCATAGTTCATTGTTTATGACCACAAATACATAATTACATACATCCAAATTTATAATTCTGAGAACCAAATGTATCATAATCATAAATAATAATCAAACAAGTATGGGTTATACCACTCATGTATACCCTAAGTTTAAACTACATACTAGAAATCAAAAGAAACATGACTTATAGGCACACATCATGATGCACTATTATATGATATATATATGTCTAAACACTTGTACATATTAATATACTCACAATGTGTACTACACATAAGTTTTCAACACTATATGTATATATAATTACAGTCATTTATGACACAAGTCAAGGTTCTTATAAGATTTACACAATAATTACATCCATGAATCATCAATATATAAATTGAGTATTATAGTCAATAGACCTATCTATATCAATATTTCATTCTCATTATTTATTTTTAGTTATCAACATAGAAGAAACCAACCTTTAATTCAAATCTAACATATAAAGCATTCACAATGTTCATTTATGTGTTTATACTCTACATCAATCTATGTATTTCAACTATATATGTGTTGTTATAGGTTTAACTCCATCAAATTATTCATTATCACTATTTTTTATATAAATATTAGTGATATCCCTATTAATAAACTATATAATACTATTCATCTCACTATAACCATGTACATTTATATCCATGTACATCCATATCTATGTACATCCATTCTTGAGAATGGTCATCATGTGACTATGATTAAGAATATATATAATCACATCTCATTCAACTAAATTTTTATATTCATAACTCATCAATTTATCTAACATAGATTAGAATATATATCTTTTACTCATCAATTTTATAATATGAACATATTCAAATAAAAATATACATAACATCAATATCTAGTACTATATATTACCCTTAAATTGACCTCACATTAATCCATATTCCTCTCTAAGAAAATTTATAGTGAGAATTAATCTATATGTAAGAATACTTAGACACAATTACAGTATTATAAAATTAGAATTTATCCTCACTAAATTAGTTGGATCTACTCCATCACAACTCAGTTATCCACCATTATAATTTCTATCATGAAAATAACTATGTTTGGGAACATACATATAACTATACAATACAAGTAATATATAAGAAATATCTTCATATATGAATATTATTATCTTTACAGAATAGTTATTTTTATGGAATATATATATATATATATATATATATATATTCTGTAATATGGCTTACTATGAATATAAGATATATGAGATGTAAATAAGAAATATACTATAAAAACGAATGAATAAATCATTGGTATTAAAGTGTACCCCTATTGGAAATAACAACCAATGCACATGGTTGTGAAGGTTTAGCCTTCTAAGAACCAATAGATATTATATTCTCTTACACCAGTGTGTATATAACCTTATTACACCTATTATCCTGCATAAAACACTCATTTCAATGTGATTTGAACATTTCCACAAATTTCTAGATAATGTGTTATACCATCAAAAGAATTAGACTTTAAAATTAAGAATTATCTATCCTAAACTAGTTCCAACTGCCACATGAAAACCTTCTATTTAGTCAAATCTTATTGTTGTAGCTTCATACTCATCATATACTATTGATTCAACAACATTAATTCTACAAAAAAATAAAAATTATTCTCAAATAAAATCATTCTAAAGTACCATCTTATCCACTACAAGCCACCAATCCATGAATTAGACTTTGACAAATTACATTTATTTCCAGAGAGTGAATGTTTAAAGGAGCAAAAAATGGCCCTATTCTAGATTGATTTGATACAAATATAATGAAGAAATGACACAAAGAAAATCACATGAGCAATGATCATAGGTAATATCCCTTCCCATCATTGAAATATGAAGGTTGTAGTGACTCCCATATTTAGCATGAAGATAAATATAATGATTAACACATAGAAAATTCAATTTTTAGTAGTCATCTCCTAATACCTAGAAGTTGATAATTTGTGCCACCAAGTGTCTCTCAAATTTCAATGAAAACTATCATAATTCATATACCTTTACTTGAGGTGGATAAGTTCCTAAGACAATAATATACTCTCCATTAGGAGTTGACTTTATGCAAGTAGAGGCAGTGTTAAAATTCAAATCTTAAATCAAATCTATCTTAAGCCTATATTCATTATCCTTCCAAAGAGATTTTAACTTTTTGTGTTGAATATAGGTACGCAAAGATCGTTGGGCTGACACAACTACATTTGAACTCCATTAATGGTAGTCACCTTCATAATCCATCATTCACCATTATTTTAGGGTTCATATCTTGTGTATAATTAAACCCAAAAAATCTTTTCTGATTTTATTGCCTTCTTATTTTTATACTAGTTCACTATATATATAAGTCCCTCAATAATTACTAGTTTACTAGAATTTTAAACAAATATAAAGATTAAGTCTCTGTTTATACCTAATTAAATATTTTGACCCCTAAATTTGAGTCACCACATATGTATATTGGGTTTCATATATATATACACACACACACACACACACACACATATATATATATACATATATATATATATATATACATATATATATATATACATATATATATATATATACATATATATATATACATATACATATATATATATATACATATATACATATATATATACATATATATATATATATATACATATATATATACATATATATATATACATATATATATATATACACATATATATACATATATATATACATATACATATATACATATATATATATGCATATATACATACATATATATATATGCATATATACATACATATATATACATATATATATACATACATACATACATACATACATATATATATATATATATATATATATATATATATATATATATATATATATATATATATATATATATATATATATATGTAATGCCTACCTCGAAAAAATGCTTGTTGATCCTTCCCTTTTTCTTCCTTGTCTTCTCCAATATTTTTTTCTCTTTATACTACCTTCCTCATTTAGAATTACACCCCATCTAACTCTTTATTCCCTTAAAAAAATATGGTACTTCACTTTACATCTTGTTTCTTATTTTATTCTTTTTTTTAATTATTTTATTAATATCTTTATTTTTTTTGTTTTTCCTAATTTTAAACCTTTCTATTTCTCTTAATTTAATATTTTTTGATTTTCTCTTCTTTCTCTTAATTAGAAATTCTTACATTTTATTTATTTTATCACTAATTAAAATAATCCACATATTTGATAATTAAATTAGCACTTAAATGTCATGATGATTTAATGATTAATTCATAAATCAATAATATTAAATTAGATATAATTATTCAAATCACACAAGATGAAATCCATATAAAATTTAAACTATGTTATCAATCATGAGCAAACAACTATCTAATGCATGCAACATTAAACACACTATGCTAGCCATTTCATTATGCATCTAACATGTGATAACTAATGTTGATGTGGGTAGGATTCTATCTGGTTTCTTTATCATCCCCCAACAACTCCATCTATATCACCCTCTATGATGATGCTCTCCCTTCATCATGCTCTAAAGGATAAGTTCTCCTATGTCAACCTCACAATAAGTAGGTAGTTATACCATAACATCATGATATACATACATCATAAAATATAATTAAAATAACAAATCAACATGATCATAATGTAAACATATACACTAAAACTAACTCATAGCAATGTAATCATGTAACCTAAGTAATATCCCATTGTCCCATAATCGTATATATCTTAAAGCTTAGTAAAAAATAACCAATTTAAATTGTTAACTACAAATATCCATGGATAACTAATTAAGTTTACTTAGTGACAAATCATGATCTAACTTCCTTCCTCCCTAAATCTAGTCATCATCCTAGATGACACTTATCCAAACATAAGTTCTAAATTAAAAACATTGTTTAGCAAAAAAATAACATAATTAAAGTATCAAACCAACTAAATAAATGTGAAAATCACTTTTAGAACTCATCATAGTCCTCCCAAGTAGCACTATCCTCAAGAGTATTTGTCCCATAGGACCTCATATTGTGACATCTCCCTATTACTCAAACAGGCTTTGTGAGTGTCACTTACTCTAAATGGTCATATCATGACCACCCTGGGGTCTAGAACTAGCAAGGCAAGCTTATATGCTATGGTAATAACCACTTATAATACCTCAAAGAGTCTCACATATCTCGGTGAAAGCTTTACTAACTTTCCAAATTTAGGCTTCAACCAAAAACACATTAAATCATCATAAAATCCAAAAGCAAATGGCTAGGGAGAGTTCCACAAAGCCTCCTGGCCCCTCTACACATCTCTCTACCCTAGAGAGTTTTTTTTCTCATTCTAGAGAAAAGTGGTTAGAGATCCTGGCAAGAATGATGTGTTTAAGTCAATACTATTGTTATTCTACATAGACTCTGATAATTATAACATGTTAATACTATTTTTACTCCATATATCTCCTAATAAGTATGGCAATGAATAGGAAGTAGAAATACTACATTTTCAATATATACAAAATTAAGGAATAAACATTCTATAGTATACATGTGTATGGCCATATGATTGAATTTGAAAAATTGGTTTGCCAAATCCTAGATTTGACAAGTTCCCCTTATCAGATCCAAACTAAGTACCTAATGAGTCAATGTGAGACTAAATAGGATCCACTCCCATTTTTTAGTACTCACGTTCGTAATTCACCACTCATTCCTTAGGTATTTATGACTTGATGATCTCAAAATGTACACAAATTTTAATGAATCACAAATCCATACTAACATATCATATAAATCAATGATATATCCTAAATAATTCTAGATGTACTAGCATACATTACAAGAAAAATCATACAATGTTTTCATAATTGTATTAAGTTTCCACTAGCCAAACATAACTAGTATCATATTTCATAGCTTACCTATTTTGTTATATTCATAGTTAAGAGGAAATAATGTTAAATTTAACATAACATACAAAGGCTAGGGATCACACCATCCTTACAATCTTATAAAAGGAACAAAAGAGATAATGTCTCCCTGCTTTCTTAGCTAGTTAAACACCAAGTCATAAACTTATCTCAAATCCTTAGTAGATGACAAGATGTTTCACACATCTTATTCCATACTTGCTCTAAGTGAAAATTAAATAAATGTCTCATCAAAAAAACATGTTTTAAGTAGATGAGAATAATAATGATCTAGTCAAAGGTAAATAATAACATAACAATTAAAATCAACTTATAATTCTTAATCTAGAATCAATATAAATTCAAGGTTCACCACTCCATGTGGTCAAAGTTCATAAGATTAGATAAATTATCATTAGCAAGTATGACTCTATATACATAAGTGGAATATAAGGAACTAAAATCTCATCAACAAAACTCTTAATACCCTGACATAGTATGAAAAACACATCAAAACTCAAGTTTTTAAAATCACTACATACTTATCAAATTTGTAAGTGTAGTATCACACCCTATTTCCATAACTGGAAGGAAAAATATTAAACAAAATAGATGCAACAATCCATTCCATTCCTACATATTCTATATAAACAAGAAGTACAAGACATTATCCCATGAAATCTAGGGGAATATTTTCAAAATGACATTTCATAAACAAGCTTTTCGATAAAGGGAACACTAAATCATGATCATGAAAATATGAATCCTCTTAGTGGGCTTATAATAATGTCAAAGGAGGGGAGAGAGTAAAAAATCACCTATATGCTAGCTATGAGATATGAAACTAATTCCCAATCCACATAAGCATATTGGGTGCCAACTCATGAGCCAACTCCTAACACATTGGAGTCCTCAACCAAGATATCTACACTCTAGTAAAAGAAAATTCTCACCATACTAGGTGGTGCTAATCTAAATGGTCTTATAAGATTTACCACTCCTAGGATTAGTTTATATAAGACGCAAAAATAGTACACATATATTTAAGTGAGAAGCATCCCATGCTTATTAAACACTCACAACATAAAACATACATGGTGAAGGTGACTTGATTAAAAAGTAAGAATGTAATCATTCTCAAGATGTTTGATCTAAGTGATCAAAAATAATATTGTACGAATATCTTATTTTCAACTCATGAACTATGATATTCACTCACCAACCCAAAGCTCATATACAACCAACACCATCAAGACACTTGATAAGCCAACCAAAAATATCTCTAATAGGGTGTGAGTGCTCCTAAGTGTACACACTCAATGTACCACACAACATTTCACTATTATCCTTTCTAATAAATAGAAGGATATGAAAATGTTAGTGGATTCATTATACCCTAGAGTTTGAGCCATAACTTTGATAACACATGTAATAACCCCACTGGGATCTACCTAAAAATATATGAATCTATTTTAACTTAAATAACATATGCTTTACATAAATTACATCACAAGAATATAATTAGTGATCATATAAAATACTCTAAGTATAATAATTATAAATGACCATGCTACATCATATATCTTTGATCACTATTATCATAAGAAACACATCATAATATGATTATAGAAAGTAATTACAATTAATCATCCATGACTAATATATGCCTATAGACAATATTGTTTATATACAATAAGTAAATAAATATATCTCATCATGATAATGTTTCAATAATAAAAACAATACAATACAATGTACATATATAAGATACATAGATCTCCAAAGCATAAGTTTCTCAGAATCTAGTATCTATGGCAATCTCAAGTGTCATCTCAAAATTAGTATTACTATGGGGAGGGAGAGCTTATCTGAGCACTTTTCCACACCAACCACGAACCAAAAATTTCTTGCACTAATCTCATTAGGGGATGGCCCTCTTTTCATGGATGAGTAGATAGTGATGGTGTAGGAATCCATAGAGACAAGCTAGTAACCATGTGTTGTATGATTTATAAAACTAAGCATGCAGTGTATCATAAAGAAACCCATTATAATAAAGATATTGCACAAATATGTAAATAATTCTAATGAAATGACAATGTCTCACTTAAAACTACTTGGCCAAGGTTTTCAAATATTTATTGATCTTTAGGATCAATTAATTTCATATAAACCACTTAATCAGATTACCTTCATTTGGCATTGTGATGCTATTAATTTTGTGAAGACCATCTCACTACTTAGTACTGATAATGCAAGATTTATTTAACATATATAACCAACAGTTTTAAATAAATTTATTCCTACTATTAATCATAAAACATTCTAAACATGGGAATAATAAAATGCATACTTTCCATCCATCAAACCTATGAATGAATCTCATAATATTATCCATAGAGATAAGCTAGTAACCATGTGTTGTATGATTTCTAAAACTAAGCATGCAGTGTATCATAAATAAACCCATTATAATCAAGATATTGCACAAATATGTAAATCATACTCATGAAATGATAATGTCTCATGTAAAACTACTTGGCCAAGGTTTTCAAATGTTTATTGATCTTATCTATCACATAAATAATAGAAATGATAACTACAGTTTCTACCATCTAGGTAAAATATACATCTAACTATATTTTTTAATTACTATAAGTAGTTTCCAAATGTAATGTACCCTATAATAACCAATATTATCATATTTTAGTGTTCTTAAGCATAACTATTAAATACCACAATCTATCATAACAAAGTAGTTATGAATCAATGAAAACATAAGCTTCTATTTAAACAACTAGTTATAATAAGAAAGTATATGTTCTCACAAACATATAATATTCCATTCAAGCATCTGTTATACTCTTGGGGGGTTGTATGAATGCATAAATAAGGTCCTACTAACTATCATAAAACATGTTATTCATATAAATAACCAATATGCATACATTTAGTTCGTAAAACGTATGAATGTATCTAGACATAAAAAATTATAGTTTGTATCACCAAGGTAGAACATGCATTTAGACTATAATTTTTAACTAAAATATTCTCTATGACATCTCATAATATCATAGTTCATTATTTATGATCATAGGTACATAATTATGAACAACCAGACTTACAATTTTGAGAACCAAATGTCTCATAATCATAAATAATAATCAATCAAGTATGGGTTATACCACTCAGGTATGCCCTATGTTTAAATTTCATACTAGAAATTAGAAAAACATAAATTATAGGCACACACCATGATGCATTATTATATGTTATATATGTATAGATACTTATACATATTAATATACTCACAATATGTACTGCACACAATTTTTCAATATTGTCTGTATATATACTAATAGTCATTTATAACATAAGTCAAGGTTTTAATAAGATTTCCACAATCATTACATCCATGAACCATCAATATATAAATTGAGTACTATAGTCAATAGACCTCTCTATATCTATATTTCTTTCTCATTATTTATTGTTAGTTCTCAACATAGAAGAAAACAACATCTAATTCAAATCCACCATATAAGGCATTCACAAGGTTTCTTTATGTGTTTATACTCTACATCATTCTATGCATTTCATCAATATATGTTGCTACAAGTTTGATTCCATCAACTTGTTCATTATCACCATTATTTATATAAATATTAGTGATATCCCTATTAATAAACTCTATAATACTAATCGTATCACTATAACCATTTACATCCATATCCATATACATTCATATCTATGTATGTCCATCCTTGAGCATGGTCATCATGTGACTATGATTAATAATTTATATAACCAATATATAATCACATCTCAATCTACTAATTGGTTATATTAGTAACTCAACAATTTATATAACACACACACACACACACACACACACACACACACACACACACACACACACACACACACACATATTTCATAAATTTTCTAATATGGACATATTCAAATAAAAATATACATAACATCAATATCTAAGGTTATATATTTATCTTAAATTGACCTCACGTTAATGCATATTCCTCTTTAAGAAAATGTATAGTAAGAATTAATCTATATGTAAGAATACTCAGACATAATTACAATATTATAAAGTTAAAATACATCCTCACTAAATTATCTAGATTCATTCCATCATAGCTTAGTTATCCTCCATTACGTGTCACCTATCCATCTACCATTATATTTTCTATCATGAAAAGAGCTATGTTTGGGAACATACATATGGCTATACAAGTAATATATAAGAATTATATTCATATATGAATATTTTTATCTTTATGGAATAGATATTTTATAAAATATACTATATATATATATATATATATATATACAGAGAGAGAGAGTATATTCCATAAAAATGGATATTCCATAAATATAACAATATTTATAGATGAAGATATTAATTATATATTGTGTGTGTATTACATAATATGGATTATTATGAATATAAGTTGTATGAGCTATAAATTATAAATATACTATAAAATTGAATGATTAAATCATTGGTATCAAAGCGTACCCTTGATGGAAAGAGTAACCAATGCACATGTTTATAAAGGGTCAACCTTTTGATAATCGATGGATATTATATTCTATAACACCAGTGTGAGTATAACCTTATTAAACCTCTTATCCTACACAAAACACTCCTTTTAATATGATCTAAACATTTCCAAATATTTATAGATAATGTGTTATGCCATCAAAAGAATTAGACTTTTAGATTAAGAACTATCTATCCTAAACTAGTTCCAACTACCACATGAAGACCTTATTTTTCATCAAATCTTATTGTTATAACTTCCTGCTCATCATATCCTGCTAATGCAATAACATTAATTATACCAACAATAATGTTTTGTCTCAAATAAAAGTAATCTCAAGCACCATATTCTCCACCATGGGCTACCAATCCATGAACTCGACTTTGATAAATTACATTGATTATTGGAGAGTGAGTGTTTAAAGGAGAAACAAAATGGTCTTGTTCTAAATTGATGTGATACAATCTGGTGAAGAAGTGACATAGAGAAAACCACACAAATAATGATCATAGGTAATATCCCTTCCCATCCTTAGAATATGGAGGCTTTAGTGACTCCAATATTTAAAATGAAAGTAAATAGAATGATTGGAGTATAGGAAAGCCAATTTTGAGTAGTCATCTCTCAATACCTAGAAGTTGATAATTTGTGCCACCAAGTGTCTCTCAAGTTTCAATGGCAACTATCATAATTCATATACCTTTACTTGAGGTGGATGGGTTCCTAAGATAATAATATACTCTCCATCAGGATTTGACTTTATATGAGTAGAGGTAGTATTAAAATTCAAATATTGAATCAAATCTATCATATGCCTATTCTCATTATCCTTTCAAAGAGATTTAAAATTGTTGGGTTGAATCCAAGTAGGCAAAGAGTGTTGAGATGACACAACATACATTTTAATGCAATTAATGGTAGTCACCTTCATACTCCTACAATCACTCACCATTGTTCTAGGTTTTACATCTTGTGTATAATTAAACCCACAAAATATTTTCTTTATTTCCTTCTTTTTTATATACTAGTTTGTTGTATATATAACTCCCTCAATAATTACCCATTTTCCATATTTTTAAATAGATATAAAGATTAAGTCATTGTTTATACCTAGATAAATAGTTTGATCCCTAAATTTGGGTTACCACATATGTATATTTAGTTTCATATATATATATATATATATATATATAGAAACAAATTTAAATGCAATGTTTACCTAGAAAAAATGCTTGTTGATCCTTCCCTTTTTCTTCCTTGTCTTCTCCAATCTTTTGTTCTCTTTGTACTACCTTCCCTTACATAAATATGGCAATTTAATTTAAATCTTGTTTTTTAATTTATTCTTTTTCTTTGTTTTTTTTAAATTATGTTATTATATCTTTCCTTTTTTTCATAATTTTAGACCTTTTCATTTTTAAAATTTATTATTTTTTGAATTTATTCTATTTTTCATATTTTTCCTCTTAATTATAAAATATTTTATTTTATTTATTTTATCACTAATTACAATAATCCACATATTTTTTACTTAAATTAGTAATTTAATGTAATAATGATTTAATGATTAATTCCTAAATCAATAAACTTGAATTAGATCTAATTATGAAAATCACATAAGATGAAATACATATAACATTTAAACTATGATATAAACCATGAGCAAACAACTATCAAATGTAATCAACATTAAACACACTATGCTATCCATTCCATTATGCATCTAACATGTGCTAGCTAATTTGGTGTGTGCATGGTTCTAGTCGATTTTTCTATTATCTCTCAATAACTTTACTTACATCACCCTCTACAATGATGCTTTCCCTCCATCATGCTATGATGGATGAGTTCTCCTATGTTAACCTCAAAACAAGTAGGTATTTCAACCATAACATCATGATATACATACATCATAAAATATAACTGAAATAACAAATCAACATGATCATAATTTAAACATATATAGTACAACTAACTCATAGAAATGTAATCATGTAATCTAAGCAATATCCCACTATCCTATAACAACATATATCTCAAATATTAGTAAAAAAATAACCAAATAATTTTTTTAACTATAATTATCTATGGATGACTAATTAAGTTTACTTAATGAAGAAATGAGATGTAACAATCTAAGATTGAGAAGATGATCTTCGAGTCTTTGTTATGCTATTAGTGAGTGGTGTGCAGTCTTAACCTTTCTTCATAAAGGTTAGGGTCTTAATCCAATAAATAATTCCAAGATATTGTAGTGTGGTGACCCATTCAACATCCTTGAAAACCATTTTACACCATGCACCAGGTCAGAGTCACACCAAACAATAGAAAGTCTTTTTTAAACTGTATCATGCACTTAAAGAGCTTGATAAGGTTTTATAGGCCTAAATGGTCATTTTTTGTCTTGATATACCTATTAATGGTTTTATAGTGTCTTTATCATATTTTTTCAACTCTCAATTCCCTTATTATCTCACATTACTCTTAATAAATTAATCTTCTCATGACTGGGCATACATGTCTATGTATATGGACTTAGGCTTACCAATCCTAAACCAGGTCTATCAACATTGGCATTAGCTTTTTTTTATATGAAAGTCATATAGGGTCATATTGTCATAAGAGGATCATTCTTATGATTTTATTCTTCTTACAAACCTCCTTTATCTCAATCCACGTTTGCATCTTCACTTGACAAGGCAACCCTATAGGTGTCAAAGTAACTATGTGTATGTAGGGTCATAATGAGTTTAATTTGATCGTATCCTCTAGCCTATTTTTAAATTTTTATAACCTCAAATGACCTTTTGTACTTTTTAATCCATATTCACCCCAATTTTAATATTAAACATTGCATCCCCTTTTTAAGTTTTAAAACCAACTATAGCTATCCAAGTAAACCTATAGGTGATTAGTTTGTGTCTTGACTATAATTTTGGAGTTTCAGGGTCCCATTGCAAATAACTAAAAAAATAAAGAAATATATCAAAGTATTGATATTTTTTTACAATTATTTAACGTTATGCAACTTTTTAAAGCCTCACATCCTCACAAACAGACATGTATTTTATATTTTCTCAAGGCATGCTTGTAGGTGATGGTTGAGAGCCTTTTGAGTGTTAGGCTTTGAAACTTGGCCTTATTTATATAGGTAATTAACTCCTTGAAAGTAATTATAATTTATTAAAATATCCTTATCATAAACCTAAAATGTTCATTGGCCTCTCATAACATCTAAAAACTCTTTCTTCTTGTCTTCATACATAGGCCTGTGTATGAGTGCCTAGGCTTATGAACTCAATCATCTCAAACTTATTTTGATTCTCAAATAGCTTAGATGTCTTCCTTGGTATATGTATTCTTTCATATATTCACTTTGGGATTTATAAAATCATAACCTTTTCCTAGCATCCCCTCAATAGACCTATATATCTACAACTAAACATTATA
The DNA here is from genome assembly GCA_037957365.1 of Torreya grandis. NCBI lineage: Eukaryota > Viridiplantae > Streptophyta > Pinopsida > Cupressales > Taxaceae > Torreya > Torreya grandis. The sequence goes on along the minus strand of JARHVA010005121.1, from coordinate 592,734 downwards.
CAATCTCAAACTTGCCATTTGTATGTCCAGGCATGTGTATAAGGTCAACTCATGTACAAGGATTATGTATAAAAGCTAGATTCCATGTATTTTTATTCCTCTAAATGTATCATATATGTCATTAGTGTTCAAGTAACACTTCAAATTTTATATTTATAGGACTTCAGAGCATGAGTAGTAGGTTTTGGTAACTTATGTTACCTATGGTGAAATAGTGGTAGAGAAATGTTTAACTATCCCACAAAATTTATATTAATTGATGGTTGAGATCCACTATGGACCAAATCTTTGTGAAGTGTAAGTATATATTCTAATACTAGTGAATTATGATCAAATCTTAAACTATAGACTAATCGAAATGGACATTTACAATGAAATCTAAACTAAAGTGATCTGGTTAAAATAGAAGCAAAAGAGAAGTGTAAGACATAAAGAGAATAAATGATTATTGATCTTAGCCTCAAACATTATGACAAAGTTTCATTTACAATTGAGTATACATTTAACTAGTATATAGTGTAAAATATCATAAGCTCATATCTCACTACACATTAGGTAAACCTCCAAGGATGATATAAAGAAGTACAAGTAAGAAATGAATTTACTTTAAAGATTTGATACCATACTCAAATAACATTTGCACATTATAATGTAGAGAAAAAAAATGAATTAAATTGAAGATCATTTAACTAATCTAGCATAAACACAAATTATTAACCCCATAATCAAATATGTAACTCATAATTCATAGAAACTATTCAAGTTTAAGACATAAGATTAACAATTGAGAGAAAATCCATATGATAATTAACATAGAAAAACTTGGAAAATCTTTACAAAATTTCTTGATTGTATTAATTGCTCAAAGCATATAAATTTTTCTCAAAATTCTCTCTCCTTTTACAAAATGGTAATAGTACATTTTATAAGAGGACAAGGTATTATACCAGTCAATTACAAGATACAAATATACAAGAAGTAAGGACAACTATCCTTTTCATACAAAGTTATAGAATACGCTTGCATTTCTAAACTAAACTAACTTGGAGGAAAATATTCTAACAAACTAGCATATGCCTTTATAAAATAATATTCCTCTTTTAAAATATTACAAAACTTTTACAAAATGTAATATTAATTAGTTGGTTGGTGGGCCCTGCACTGGAGAACTTTCTTGCTATTGCTGAAGGATGTTCATAGCCCTATGGTGTTGGTTATTAACCAATTGTAAGTTTGCAACTGGCTTCAAGAGGTACTCTTCCCCTTTGTCAATAAGATCATTCAATTCCCTGTCATTCCTAGCCATAACTTCCTTAATGCTTTTGGCCTAACTTATCCTTTCTCTTGCATTGAGGATCATGTCTAGGATCTTAGTATATTTGTTCCAGACTGGCCTTGACTCTTGCTTCTTATTTCTTAAGTCCCCAAAGTAGCCCTATGTTTGAATTCATCATCCTTGATGATGCCTAGGATAATGGGCTATGTAGGATTAGTTAGCATGGTCCCGAGGAGTTATTCAATCCTCCCAATTAGCTACTCGTCATCCTTCAGGAGTCTCTCTAGTTCATATGATCATGAACTCAAATTTTGGATCTTTTCAACAATAATTCCTAGAATTACATTCAAATATCCCAAGATAATTGATTTAAGCCTAGGAATATACCTTCCAACTCTATTGTTGATTAACCCTATTATTTTATTCTATAAAGCTTTCCATTGGGATATTAGACCCTTGGATACTATGTTTTATTATGTCAATGCACTGTGCCTTAGCTTCATTGATTTCAATGCATCAAACACATCGAAAAAGGATTTATCAAGAATTTTTATCAATTCCTCGAGCACTAATAAAATATCTTGTGTCTCCAAATTCTCCTTTTCCTTCTCCAAATTAGCTCTTCATTGCTTCATACATTTAATTCTTACTTTGACTTGAGCTAAATGAGCCTCATTCAATTATTTAATGTTCTCTACATGGATGGGGTGCTCACCAGGTCTTAGACCTCCAAGTAGGTTTAAGCCAAATAATGGCTTATCCTTTTGAAAGGTGAATTCCTCAGTCCCCACCATGTCTTCTCTAGTTATCACTCTCTCTAATCCAATTATCTCTGGATTGAATTTCACACTAGTATATGGTTTACTATACTTTAGAGGTTGAAGATCCTCCATCTAGGTACTACTTGATTCTCCTAGAGTATCTATATGCTTGTTATCTAACCTTGAAATAGCCACTATTCTTATTTTTTCCTCCTCCTTCATCAAGTCCATTATTCATGGATTGGTATCATCATGTAAATCAATGTTAACAGTCTTGGTTAGGGCCCATAAGTGGTGTCAAGTGGGTATTTTTTACACTTTTCCATAGATTAACCAATTAGGGATGATTGGTCCATGGATGGGGTACTCATCACTAAATAAGTTGACCTCAGTCATGGGGTGAGTGATAGTCAACTTTGGCTTCTTTAATCTAACTGGGACCGTTGCCAATTTTGACTTTCTCTTCTTTAATGATGCCACTAGGACTAAGTTTAGGACAACTTCTTTCTTTTTTTATTTCTTAGCCTCCTTTGTTTGATCTTGTGTTTATTTAACATGATCCTCCTCTTCATCATAGTTTTATGCCTCAACAAGAACCTTGTAAGAATCCTCCACTAACTCATCAAGATCTAAGGAAATCATGTCTAGGTATTCAATTGGAGATGTTGATCTTTGGGGAGGGACTAAAGATGATGAGCCCTCACCAATTCTCTCTTCCAACTTTTCCTTAACATGACCTTGTGTAATCTATGCTTTGGGTTATTTCACTTTTACTTTTGGTTACTCTTGAGGGGGACTTGAAGGTCTAAGAAACAAATGGTATTATAGAGGTCCCATTTTCCATATGTCACCAAGTGGCATCTCATCACTAGTTAGTCTATGCTCAGGTCTAATGTTATGTCCTTTAATCCTAGCCAATATTTCTTCAAAATTGTTTGCTTTGATATATATGGTGTTATGGACACTGAGTTGGTGCACATACACTAGCTTGGGAATTTTTTTGGATTTCAAATATGTGGAAACCATACCATTGGGGTCCCACATCTTTAGCTCATCAAGTTGCAATTTGAAAGATTACCTATGCTTGGCCATAGTATTAACCTTATCCCAATAGGTGATAAAGTTCTACCAATTTTTAAAGGAAAGGAATGGAGGAGGCCTTTCCTCTTGTCTTTTCATGCTCTATCCACACCATTTAAAAGTTAGTATGCAATTTCTTGCTCTGCCATCTTGGTGGGAACATAGATAGACAACTTGTACGATTAGATCCAAATCCATTTAATACTAATCATTATACAATCTAGATAAAACCAGATGTCTCCCATTAGCTTCACATATTTCTTGATTAGAGGGCTTACCTTAGGCATAGGGATCCCTGTGATGGCTTTTACCAAGGCTAGATACGCACAGTCATAGATGAATTGGATGTTATGCCTATATTTAAATATGTGTATCTTTGAATAATGGTAGGAGACTATAAATTTTCCCTCAGGTGACTAATTTTTTATATAAGGGATCTAGGTGGAGTCTATAAAGGCATCCATTAGATAAGACATCATAAAGAATTGGTTACTAGTTTTCTTCTTAATGGTTGTGAATTGTCATTCTAAATAGATGTTGATCATATCTCCAATTGGGGGAGTGAGCTCTTTCTCTACCATGAAATAGATGTAAGATACCCAACTCTTGTTAACATAAGTGGTTGAAGGGGATCCATAGATTTTATTCAATAGATTCATGATTACCCTAAACCCCTCTCTAAATTAGATAATTAGGATGTTCCCAACAGGGTCTCAGATCACATGGTTCCCTTGGAGTAACCATATCCTAAGGATGGTGTTTGGATCATTCTTGTCAATCCATTCCTTAATAGTGGTCAAGTCCACTTAGGGTTTTCAAAGGTTGTAATAACCCTTAAAGGCCAATGAAGAAATGAATGCAATTATTCTAAAGGTCCTTTTGGGAATAATCCAACCCTACTCATTCCTACAGTCTTTCAAAATGGGAGTAAGGATGTTGGTATAGTGGATTACCTCTAGTTTGGTAGTCGCATGGTGGCAGATGGCCATTTAGACTATGATTAGGTCATAATAACTTCTATTTCTAATGGTAATCTTTTATTATTCTTTCATGATGGGATCCATGTCTTCAATGGTCTAGAGCTCAGATCTATTATTATTACCCATGCTCAATGCAATAGTGTCTAGGCCTATGTCCTTGAAGACCCTCCATTCTTTATCTATAGATAAATAAAACTCTAACTCATCCCTGTATTGATGCCTCTAAGATACCATGGCTTCCAAACTTTGCAAATTGCTTACTATTATGTTTCAAATGGTCTTTGGGTCAATTATTTCGTGCTTAAATTGCAGTTAGACTCTCTTTTAGCTTAACTATGATTAATATGAGCTCAAATTAGTTTTATGAAAGTTTGGGGCTCTCCCAAAGCTTTAATGGTGATGGCTTAATTAGACTTTAGCTCATACATGCCTCATATTTGATTTTGACCTTTGCCTTTATACGTTTGCATTTTTTAGCACACAATATCTTCATTTTGACATTTTGTGCTTGTATGGTGCTTATTTGGCATCTATCTTGCATTTTCATAGCATTTTTCATAAATGCCTTTGAAGCACTAGTCATTGGTATTTAAAAATTGCCTTTTACTTCGCATTGTTCTATCAAGATCTAAAGATCAATGTAGGTTGTTTATCATGATTTGGTCCTTTGTATGCCATTGGCCATCTTTGTATTAAATCTCATGGTTGTGCCACTTGGTACCTCCATGGGATTTCTAAGCTTTCTTCATGTATCATTCATATACTGAATGAGTATCTCCTACATGTCAATCGATCTCATAGAACTGTTGAATAGTCATCAATGATTTCATATTATTGGATCATGTGAGCCTGATAAAACATGATCCATTGATCATGTGAGATGCATGAACTTTAATCAGTGTATAATCATGAAAGAACTTAGGTAAAAATATTTTAAGCTAAGTTTATTTCATGTTAATAAACATGCCACAAACTTAGACTTAAATATTTTATATTAAGTATAATATCAAATGACCCCACAAATGACATAAAACATGCCCCTTTGTCTAAGTAAAAATGTTAGATGATATTCAATTTGATGGCCTCAAAAATGTCAATGATGGCCTTGTGAACATCAATGATGGCCTCACAGATATCAACTGACATTCATGAGAAAGTTAAATTTAAGATTATGAAGTTCCTACACTCCATGGATCTTGGATTTAATTCACTTCATTTGATCATGAGGAGTGATGAAGCTATAGCCATCTGATTAAGATCTGAGTGAGTGCATGTTATTAGTTCATTGTTTTATTAACATTAAGCTCCATGTGTGGGAGTGTCACATGGCATCTTCATGGTATTTATTGGTCCTTTTGAATTTTTAATGTTGTCTTTTCTCTATTTCATCTAAATTCATGAGTGACCATGAACCATGGATCATGATCTGAGAACTTGTACATGATTGGTTCCTTTGATTAATTAAAGTTGAAAACCTAAGTTTTAAACTAAGGTCTTATTATATTAAAATATATAATAAGTCCTTATGATAAAACTTAGGCTTAAGATTATATTTAATACTAGGGCCCATTCAACCTTTGGGCTTCCCTCGTGATGTCCGATCTTTGGTTCTACTTAAGAGCGGGATGTTGGATCTACAAAGAAGTGAGATATTTAAGTTAGGACTTGAGTAGATAGAAAATTAGGCTAAAGCATTATGTATAAGGTTTCATTAATGTTTATAAACAAGAACGGGGCCTTAGAATTAAGACTTTAGGATAAATAGATAATAAAGGAGACCAATGCTAAAAAATTAAAAGGATCCTACCAACATGGAAATTATACTTGGTTAGAAATATAGAAAATAAAAGGGACCAAGTAGGAATTTCAAGTTAATTTTTGGTCATGTTAATAAATATGACTAAGCCTTAACATGAAAATTAAACTTAATTTCAAAGTAATTTGAAATGTTACCACCAATTTGTTCCTGCCAAATGTAAATGTGAACCAAGGGCTTGAGATAGGGTTTTCTAAAGGAGAGATTTCATAAAATGAATCCTGAATAGAGTTAATATGTAAACTCTATGAATGATCCATTAGTAATAGCTCCAATAACTTGTATCTTTAAGACATGAAAACCAATTATTATCAACATTAGGCAAGCCCAAAGCAAAATCATAAACTAGTAAGCCAACTTTATCAAAGTGGATGATATTCAAATTCTAATAATGTTCAAAACATGCCATGTTTTCATGGTTAAGGCTAAAATTATCTCAAGGTTCCCAATTTTCAAAAGTGGGGGTACGTTGATGTCAATAAATGGTAACTTTTTAGGGAAACATAGTAATATGTTAGAACCTAAAGACTATGGTTTAGACAAAAAACTAGGTCATCCACTCTACTTGATCAATGCCATTATCTAGATTAGTTTACGATTGAAATAAACCTTGCACTTGTAGATTTAGGGTCAAACATTAAGACATATCCATTCTATGTGTGTGAATTGATTCCACTTACTATTTATCATGGGATTTAGGGTGTAACTTGTAAGTTTCATGTCTTTAATCATTAAGATTGACTTGGATCATGTTTAGATATTTATTGAGACCCATGCTTCTTTTTAGGGAAGGCTTGGGCATTTATCTACTGATAGCTAGGCATCCATAGAACCAATAAAAATGTATTTATATCCTCTTAAGGCCTTTCTTTACTACTAACCAAGTGTCCATAGCCCCATGGAGATTGCCAAAATCACCTATGCTTGAAAAGATTTTGATTTTGCATTGCATTATTACTTTTTGTATTTTTTAGATATTTTATGCTTTCAGCAAGGTTAGGAACTAGAGTAGCTAGGTTTAATGATTTGGTCAAGTATTTGATCTTCAAAAATCACCTATATTATAACCATTATCTAAAGAAAGGATGTTTGTTATGTGCGATCATGACCATGCCTCAACAGATTAAGCCTTCATCCTAAAGGTGCAAATCTTCTTAAAACCAAATTTAGGTAAAGACAATAATTAAACTATCATGGATAGTTGGATTATTTCATTGGTATTTACTAGTTTCTTCAAATAACAACATTAGGATCACATTTTAGACCCATGTTCATCATATGTATAAGGTTGATACCCACATTCCTAAATTTTTGATTTTCAAGCAAACTAGATAAATTTTGAGCTGAGAATTATCCAAAAAGACTTATTGGAAGCAAGGAGCAAGGAAACAAAATAAAACACACAACAAAATTAGCAAAGTAAAAGTCAAAAGAGATGTGAAATATATATATGTGCTTATGTACAAATAAGGAATAGGAAGGAAAAAAATGAATGAAACTAACTAGCCTACATACACTAAGTCTAACCATCTTATAGATTTACTCCATGAAGACTTCAGGGGGAGCAGTAGAGAAGTAATGCTTTAGGTACTACCATTGGTGGGTAGTGTGAACTCTACTCCTTGTAATTCTTTGAGTCTAAAGGTGTTATCTTTCAATGTGTCTATAATCTGATAGGGGCTAATCCACAAAGGGTTAAACTTGGCATGCTTACCCTTAGGCTAAAATGCTTTGTCCTAAAGGAGAACTAAGTCCCCTTGTTTGAACACCTTGATCTTTGACCTTTTGTCAAACCACCTCTTCACCATGGTCTTATGTCTGCTAAAATTAGTAAAATCCTTATCATGTGCATCTTCCATCTAGATGATGTCTAAAAATCTTGAATTTTCAAGTGTCTAACAATCTTGAATTTTCAAGCTCCTAGCCTTCTTCCATATAATCTTGCATGAATTTGTATGTAGGCATCTTGAGAGTGATAGGGAAGATAGGTTCTTAGCCATACATGAACTAAAATGGTAATGCTTTCAAGGCTTGCTTTATCCCTATCCTATCTGCCCATAGGGCATACTTTAAAAGCTATGCCAATTCCTGGGCTTGTCTGTAGTAGACTTCATAATTAATTTCATCAAGTTATTTTTGGTATAATCAAACACTCCATTTCTTTGGGAGTAATGGTTAGATGAAAACTTAATACAAATGTCATTATTATATGCCCATTCTATCATCTCTTTGGATATAAATGTGGATCCATTATCACACACTAAAGATACTAGAGTTACAAATCTAGTACATATGTTCTCCTCCAATAAATTGATCACTTCTTCAGTCCTACATTTTTTGGTGGTTACAGCTTCAGTCCACCTTGTGTAATAATCTATGGTAGTTAGGATATACTTGTGACCTTATAATTAATTAGGGTTGATTACCCCTATAAAGTCTAACCCCTATTGTGCAAAGGGTTTATCAACCATGACTGGTTACAAAGGCATTACTGTTTAGGCTCTTTGGTGCTAAATATTTTTCATGAGTGACATTCTCTCATGTGCCTATTATCATCTTTAAAAATAGTTGGCCAATAGTAGCTAGTTTTGAGGATCTTATGGTTTATAGTCTTCTTAGATGGGTACCCATTGCTGAACTTCTCATGGAAGGTTATCATGATTTGGGTAGCTTCTTCTTTTGAGACCCATCTCAAGTAGACCCCCTCAAAGTTTTTTTAATATAAAACCCCATTTTATCAGATAATGGGATACCTAGAGTCTTAGGGCTTCTCTTTTGCTCCCTAGTTAGTCCTGCAAGACAAGTACCATTAATTAGTAAATGAATGATGGAATCATACCACTCACTAGATTGAAAGATTTGTTGATCAACTTGCATAATACTTAGCTTAGGGATGGTATTATCAATCATTTAAATTAGACCTTGGTGCCTTACCAGTTTTGTAGTTTTCATTTCTATGTCATATTCTTGTAAAACTGACATTCATTTACCTCTATGTTCTCCAATTTCATTATGCCTTCGCATAAGATTTTTGGTAGGGTCAGGTAGAATAACATGCACCTTATTTCTAAGGATATAGTATCTAAATTTATTAATTACCTTAAATAATGCATATGTTTATTTATCAATCAATGGATAATTCATTTCAGCAATCTTAAAGTTAGTACTCATGAAAGCTATTGGGTGATCACACCCATCAATCTTCTGAGTTAAAACTACAACCATAGTATGGTCAGATACAAAAGAATAGAGATAGAAGTCCTTTGAAAAGTTAGGACTTATCAAGACTAGAACTTGGCTAATTGCTTCTTTAATGTCATTGAATGCCTTCCTAGATTCCTCATTCCATGAGACCTTGACATCCTTATTTATCATGTTATTCAATGGCTTGATAATTTATACAAAGCCAAAAATGAATGTTCCTACAAATTTTATCTTACCAAAAAATGATTTTAACTCTTTCCTACTATTTGGAGTCTTTATCTTAGATATAGCTTCCACTCTTTTAGGATCTATGGAGATCCCATCTTTAGTTATGATATGACCCAACAATTTGCCTTTAGTAACATAAAAGATGATTTTCTTTGGGTTAAGGGAGATTCCATAACTTATGCACCTCTAAAATACTTGTTTTAAATGCATAAAGTGATCTTACTTGTTTTTAGAAAAAAAGGTTAGATGATCCATGTATATAATGATACACTTACCAATCAAACCTTGGAAGGCATGGTCGATGGCCCTTTAAAAATTAGCTCCTACATTTATTAACCAAAAAGTCATTCATTTTTAGTAAAAGGTGCCCCATTTAGTTTTGAAATTTGTCTTCGTTCTATCTTCTTTGTCGACCAACACTTGGTTGTATCTTGAAAAACCATCAAAAAAAGACATCATGGCTGATCCTAAAACAATTTGTATTACCTATTCAAGAGAGGGAAGAGGATAATTATCCTTTTCAAATGCTTTGTTCAAATTTTTAAATTTAATGCATATCCTAATCTCACCATTATTATTATTTAATGGAACCAAATTGGCCACCCAGGTAGAATGCCTAATGGGAAACACAATTCTAGCATCTAGCAATCTCTTAACCTCTTTGAAGATCATTGGTTCTAAGACAAGTTTCACAAGTCTTTACTTTTGCCTGAAGGGTTTACAACTTTGTTTAAGGGGTATAGTATGGGTGATGACTCTTGGATCAAATATATTCAAATCATTATAAGACCAAGCTATGACATCTTTGTACTTCATTAATAGCTCTTTGGCCTTCTTATTCTCAACACTGGTGCAAGATTTTCTAATGTTAACCAATTGAAGCTGATCTTGAGGGCCAAGATCAATTAGATTATAATCCTTACCACTTACTTTATAAATCTTAGAAACCTCATCCAACTTATCTTGATCAAATAGTCTCTCTAAGGCAATCATTCCCTTAAAGATCTTATTGTCATTTAGCTGAATGACGTTACCATCAAATTTACCTTCCCTAAGTGCATTTTTATCAGTCTCACCAATAATTTGAGCCTCAAATGCTCCTAAAAGAGTCATGCAGTTCAAGATTTAGTGATCATCATTAAATACCTAAAAATTATTCACATTATCTAGGACTAAAGGATAATGTATCAGATCAATGATGAAGTTGGGTGAGTCTTAGTCAGGCATGAGATTAGTTGTAGCAGATGCCAACACATCAGCAACTTGGTTTTCCTCTGTGGGGATGGAAACAATGTTAAATCCATAAAAAGACTCAACTAGATCTCAGAAGCTAAAATTATACCTCTTGAGGTGTGGTAGTTTACATTGATATTTTTTTTCACCTGGTTGACTACTAGTTTTGAATCACCATAGACTAGTAGTTCTTTGACTTTGTCTTTGATATAAAATTTTAATCCTAAAATGAGGGCCTCATCTTTAGCAAGGTTAATGGTGCATGGAAATTAGAGCCTATAAAAAACATGGTATTTCCTACCAACAATATCAGTTAAAATAATGGCTATTCTAGATCCAATCTTACACCCAACAACATCAAAATTTAGCTTCCACAGTGCAAGCATAACATGAGTATTATTAGGATCATATAAATTTGTAGTCTCTTGGGTGAAAAACCCTAAGTCTTAGTTAATTATGTTGACCCTTTCATTGAAAACATTGTACTCAGTGATCATGTGCTTCATCCCTAGCTCTTTTTCAACCTTGATTTGGCTTGGAACTACTTTCTAAGGTAGCCATAAATGTGAACAATTAGTGGAAATGTAACCATTCAAAACTTTGGTCCCTTCCCTACTTAATAATATCTCATAAACATTAGGAATGTCAACAACTTGGATATAAATAAATTTTTGCACTTTAGGTTCAGAGGCCAATTTTATATGAACATTTAATAATTCCCCAATCATCTTGACTCTAGATTTGTCTAATTGAGTAACAACTCTATCAGAATTAATAAGTGTCAAGATAAATTATTTGAAAATAACTAATAGAATGATATTGGTGGATACACTATAATCCAATAAATAATTATGCAAATTCTTATCTAACATCCTGACGATGAACAGGAAAGGAGGAGATTCTACCTTAGCTTTGTGTATATCCATAATAACATTGTTAGCCTTGGGTGGTTTATTAGATTTATTTGACAATGATTCTAGCAAGAGGTCACTTTATTTTATGATATGCATTAATTCATGCAATATGATGTTATATTTTATCCTTTTCATGTCCTTAACAATATTATAACTAGTCTTATTTGAAGAACTAAGAACATCAACATTATGCTTAGAGGTACTTCTTTTGGGTATTTATGGATCATTACTTGAATAATTTTTTGGAGGAGTTCCAAAGTTATTAGGAGGTGTTGAGGTATTCAAGGGCTACCTCTACTCTCTATTCCTCAAATGATAAGTCTTATTCAAGAATTGTTGGAAGTCTTGGATTTCCTCAAGTACATCCTTAAGTTCATTATCCTCTTGAAAAGGGAAATCAAACATCTCCACCATGAATATTTGATCAGCAGGCTTGGATCGTGAAGTACCTACACTACTATCCTTATTAGGGACCACTTCAAATGTGTCTAAATATTCTTGGAAAGCTTCAAAATACTTATAAAACTCAATGCAATCAATCTCTCCATGTTTGGTTATACAATGCACTCTACAATAATCAGGCAAATCAATGTTAGTAAGATTAATGTCTATAGTCCTATTTTCAAAATATGGTCCATTGTTCTTATTATTATGGAAACTATCATTTGAAAACCTATTATTATTCCTATTAAACATTTTTAATGAGAGGTACCAGAGCTCTCTCCAGTAGTACCAACTTATTTTTCTAACTGAAGGAAATCAATGCTTAACTTTTGGACCATTTTCAAGATAGAATCATTATCATTATTGGAATTTTTATAATTATGAACTTGGTTATTGGTAGTACCAGTAGATGGTACTAAAGGTCTTTAATCATTTTCATTTAATCCATTATTAATAAGATGACTCAAGAATCTTAAATTCTGGCTAGGAGCAGCATGACTCAAAGGCAATCGATTCAAATTTGGGAATTGATTCAAGGTTGGAACATTTTGATTGTTGTTGGGGAATATGTTAAGAGTGGGAAAACTTGGGTTGATATTTAGAAAAAAGTAGGCCATGTATCCCTAAGGTTGCATTTGATCATTGATGATCACTACATCAAAATATGCCTTGGCTAATGAAGTTATAGCTAGAAGAGATTTTTTTAGAAATATAAAAGTCATAGGATCTACTGCATCTTTGTATATTTCCAAATATAAAACATCATCAAGTTTATAAGGGTTTGTGATCTTGATATACATTTTTTGGACCCTAGCATTAAAGGACCTTATGGGCTCGCTTGCATCCCTATTGATGGTGGTGAACTTGTAGTATATGACACATAGACTAATAATTTTTCCAAATTGGTCTATGAAAACATTAGTAAAACCATCCCAACTAGTAATATAATTGTCAGGCAAATTGAGAAACCATTCAGATGTAGCATCTTTAAAAGTAAAGGGAATAATTTTCATGATACATCTTCATGTATGACATTTAGCAACCTTAAAGTAGATATGAAAGATTTAATGTGTTCTTTAGTAGTTACAATACTAGTTGGACTAAACATGGGCAAGTATTTTTTAGGATTATGTGGGAGATCATGTACCATACCTAGCACATTGATTTGAAGAATCTCCCAACTAAGCCATACCTAGATGAAGGTTGAAGGTAGGGGTACCTTGAAGAGGTGAGGTTGGCAAAGATTTGGAATGTCTACACCTACCTTTATCTCACCTGGCTCTTCTATGGACTTCAACCCCAAGCAAAGGTTCTCTTGTCTTTCAATTTGATCTTGTTCAGATCCTTGGCAATTCCATCTTAAATGTTGAAGATATTTTTTGAAATACGATGTGTTAATTTGATATTTATAAATAACATAGATTAAACCTACACATTAAGCTAATTTTGTAAATATTTATATAAATAATAGTAAAAGACATCAGTCTTTGACTAATTTATCTCAAAGGTGTGTCCAATTATGCAAATATGGTTTATCTTTATAAGTCCAAGCTCAAATAAACCCAAATCTATGAAAAATATACCAATATTTGATCGAAACAAGCTATTCTAACCTCAACTACCATGGATTTTTAGATCTTAAGCCATATTTATCAAAATTAGGCATCAAACTTCATAGAACTATGATATTTGTCTAAAGGAATCACAAAGATAAGTCAAAGACAACAAAGAGTTATGATCTTTATGCTTCTGAGCAAAGAATTATGAAAAAGTGTTAAGATAACACCAAACTTAGATCAAAACACTAAAATTAACAAATATTCAACTAATTCACAAATATGGGCCCTCCTTTTAGCACCAATGAGACTTTTTGATGAATCTAAATGTATCATATGTGTCCTCAGTGTTGAAATAAAACTTCTTATTTTAGAATTCTAGGAATTCATAGCATGAGTAGCAAGTTTTGGCAACTTAGGTTACCTATGGTGAAATAGTAGCAGATCAATGTTTAACTATCCTACATAATTTATATTAATTGATAATTAGGAACCACCATGGACCAAATATTTATGAAGTGTAAGTATCTATGTTAATACTAGTGAATTATGATCAAATCTTAAACTACAAACTAATCTAAATGGACATTTACAATGAAATCTAAACTAAAGTGATCTAGTTAAAAAAGAAGTAAAAGAGAAGGGTAAGGTAGAAAGAGAATAAGTAATTACTATCAAACATTATGACAAAGTTTCAATTATAACTAAGTATACATTTAACTATTATATAGTGTAAAATAGCATAAGCTTAGATCTCATTACACATTAGGCAAACCTCTAAGGATGATATAAATAAGTACAAGTAAGAACTAGATTTACTTTAAAGATTTGCTACCATACTCAAATAAAATTTGCAGATTCTAATACAGAGTAAATAAAATTAATTAAATTCAAGATCATTCAACTAATCTAGCATAAGCACAAATTATCAACCCTATAATCAAAGATGCAACTCAAAATTCATATAAACTATTCAAGTTTAAGACTTAAGATTAACAATTGAGAGAAAATCCATATGAAAATTAACATAGACAAACTTGGACAATATTTTTATAATTCCTTGATTGTATCAATTTCTCAAAGTATAAAAATTTTACTCAAAATTCTCTATCCTTTAAAAAAATGGTAGTGCTACCTTTTATAAGAAGACAAGCTAGTATACTAATCAATTACAAGATATAAATGTACAAGAAGTAAGGACAGTTGTCCTTTTTCTACAAATTTATAGAATACACTTGCATTTCTAAATTAAACTGATTTGGAGGCAAATATACTAACCCAAATCTCAAAGGTGTGTCCAATTATGCAAATATGGTTTATCTTTATAAGTCCAAGCTCAAATAAACCCAAATCTATGAAAAATATACCAATATTTGATCAAAACAAGCTATTCTAACCTCAACTACCATGGATTTTTAGATCTTAAGCCATATTTATCAAAATTAGGCATCAAACTTCATAAAACTATGATATTTGTCTAAAGGAATCACAAAGATAAGTCAAAGACCACAAAGAGTTATGATCTTTATGCTTCTGAGCAAAGAATTATGAAAAAGTGTAAAGATAACACCAAACTTAGATCAAAACACTAAAATTAACAAATATTCAACTAATTCACAAATATGGGCCCTCCTTTTAGCACCAATGAGAATTTTTGATGACTCTAAATGTATCATATGTGTCCTCAGTGTTGAAATAAAACTTCTTATTTTAGAATTCTAGGAATTCATAGCATGAGTAGCAAGTTTTGGCAACTTAGGTTACCTATGGTGAAATAGTAGCAGATCAATGTTTAACTATCCTACATAATTTATATTAATTGATGGTTGGGAACCACCATGGACCAAATATTTATGAAGTGTAAGTATCTATGTTAATACTAGTGAATTATGATCAAATCTTAAACTACAAACTAATCTAAATGGACATTTACAATGAAATCTAAACTAAAGTGATCTAGTTAAAAAAGAAGTAAAAGAGAAGGGTAAGGTAGAAAGAGAATAAGTAATTACTATCAAACATTATGACAAAGTTTCAATTATAACTAAGTATACATTTAACTATTATATAGTGTAAAATAGCATAAGCTTAGATCTCATTACACATTAGGCAAACCTCTAAGGATGATATAAATAAGTACAAGTAAGAACTAGATTTACTTTAAAGATTTGCTACCATACTCAAATGAAATTTGCACATTCTAATACAGAGTAAATAAAATGAATTAAATTCAAGATCATTCAACTAATCTAGCATAAGCACAAATTAGCAACCCTATAATCAAAGATGCAACTCAAAATTCATATAAACTATTCAAGTTTAAGACTTAAGATTAACAATTGAGAGAAAATCCATATGAAAATTAACATAGACAAACTTGGACAATATTTTTATAATTCCTTGATTGTATCAATTTCTCAAAGTATACAAATTTTAGTCAAAATTCTCTATCCTTTAAAAAAATGGTAGTGCTACCTCTTATAAGAAGACAAGGTAGTATACTAATCAATTACAAGATATAAATGTACAACAAGTAGGGATAGTTGTCCTTTTCCTACAAAGTTATAGAATACACTTGCATTTCTAAATTAAACTGATCTGGAGGCAAATATACTAACAAACTAGCATATGCCTTTACAAAATAATATTACTTTTTCAAAATATCTCAAATATTTTACAAAAAGAAATATTAATTATCTGGTTGGTGGGCCCTGTGCCTAAGAACTTTCTTGTTATTGTTGAAGGATTTTCATATCTCTATGGTGTTCTTCATTAACTAGTTCAAAGTCCACAGCCAATTTCAAGAGACACTCTTCCTCTTTGTTAGCAAAATCAATCAATTCCTCTCATTCTTAGCCATAGCTCCCTTAATGCTATTGGCCTCAGTTATCCTTTATTTTGCATTGAGGATCATGTCTATGATCCTACTATTATCTACCCCAGACTGACCTTGACTCTTGTTTCTTATTTCTTGAGTCACCAAATTAGCCTTATGTTTGAATTCATCATCCTTGATGATGCTTAGGATAGTGGGTTATGTAGGATTAGTCAACATGGTCCCAAGGAGTTGTTTAGTATTATAAATTAGATCCTCATCATCCTTCAAGAGTCTCTCTAGTTCATGTGGCCATGCACTTAAATTTTGGATCTTTTCAACAACAATTACCATAATTGCATTCAAATGTCCCAAGCTAATGTATTTAATTCTAGGAGTCTACCTTCCAATTTTGATGTTTATTAACCCTATTAGTTTTTCCCATGAATCTTACCATTGGTTTATTATACCCTTGGCCATGATGTTCTATTGTGCCAATGCACTATGCCTTAGCTTCATTTCTTTCAATACATCAAACATGTCATAAAAGGAAACATCAAGTATTTTTATTATTAACTCAAGTACTGATAAAATAGCTTGTTTCTCCAAATTCTCCTTTTCCTTCTCCAAATTATCTATTATTTTTTTCATACCTATAATGCCTTCTTTGACCTAAGTTAAATGAGCATCAATTAGTTCTTCAATGTCCTCTACATGGATGGGGTGCTCAACAGGTCTCTAACCTTCAGTTGGAGATAAGCCCACAAATGGATCAACCTTTTGAAAGGTGAATTCCTTAGTCCCCACCATGGATTTTCTAGTTGTCACTCATTCTAATCCATCTATCTCTAGATTGAATTTCACAGTAGTATTTAGTTCAATTTACTTTGGAGGTTTAAGATCCTCCATATTGGTATTGATTGATGCTTCTGGAACATCTATATGCTTGTTATCTGACCCTGTAGTAGCCATTATTCTTATTTCATCCTCATCCTTCATCAATGCCCTTATTCATGGCTTAATATCATCATGTACATCAATGTTAACAGTCTTGGTCAGGGTCTATGAGTGGTGCCAAGTGGGTATTTTCTACACTTTTCCATAGATCAACCAATTAGGGATGATTGGTCAATGGATGGGGTACTCATCACTAAATAAGTTGACCTCACTCATGGGGTGAGTGATAATCAACTTTATATTATTTGATATAACTAGGACCATTGCCAATTATACCTTTCTCTTCTTCAATGGTGCCACTAGGATAGGTCTAGTGTAGCTTCTTTCCCTTTTTCTTTCTTAGCCTCCTTTATTTTAGCTCTTGATTATTTAATATGTTCCTCTTCTTCATCAGAGCCATAAGCCTCAGTAAGAACCTTGAGGGCATCCTCCACTATCTTATTAGGCTCTAGGGTAATTATGTCTAGATATTCAACAAGAGATGTTGGTCTTTGTGGAGGGATTGAGGATGATGGGCTCTCACTAGGTCTCCCTTCCAACATTTCCTTACCAGGACCTTATGTAATCTTTACTTGGGGATATTACCCTTCTTCTTGTGGTTTTTATTGAGGGGTCCTTGAAGGTACAAGAAGAAAATGGTATTGCAGAGGTCCCATTTTCCATATGTCACTTGGTAGCTTCTCATCATTAGTTAGTCTATGCTCAAGTCTAATGGTATGTCCCTTGAGCCTAGTCAATATTTCTTAGAAATTATATGCTTTGATATATATGGTGTCATAGACACTAAGTTTGTGCACATACACTAAATTAAACAATTTCTTATATTTCAAGTGTGTGTAGACTGTGCCATTAGGGTCCCATAGCTTCAGCTCATCAAGTTATAATTTGAAAGATTCCTTATGGTTGGCCATAGTATTCACCTGATCCCAATAGGTGACATATTTCTTCTAATGGTTAAAGGAAAGGAATGGAAGAAGCATTTCCTCTTGTCTTTGCACACTCTATCCACACCATTAAGAAGTTAGTATGCAATTTCTTACTCTGTCAGCTTGGTAGGAATATAGATAGGTAACCTGTAAGGTTGGATTAAAATCCCTTAAATTTTGATCATTTTATAATCTAGATATAATTATATGTCTCCCATTAGATCCACATATTTATTGATTAGAGGGATTACCCTAAGATAGGGATCCTTGTGATGGCTTCTACCATGACTGGATACACACAGTCATAGATGAATTGGATGTTATGCCTATATTTGAATATGTGTCTCTTTGAATAGTGGTGGGAGAATGTAAATTAACCCTCAGGTGACCAATTTTTGATATAAGGGATCTAGGTGGAGGCTAGCAAGGCATCCAACCGATAGGACATCATGAAGAATTGGTTACTAGTTTTTTTCTTAATGGCTATGAATTGCCATTTTAAATAGATGTTGATCATATCTCTAATTATGGGAGTGATCTCTTTCTCTACCATGAAGTATATGTAAGACACCCAACTCTTATTAACATAAGTGGTTGAAGGGGATCCAGAGATTCTATTCAATAGAGTCATGATTAGCCTAACCCCCTCTCTAAATTAGGTAACTAGGATGTTTCCAGTAGGATCTTAGATCACATGGTTCCCTTGGAGAAACCATGACCTAAAGATGGTGTCTAAATCATTCTTGTCAGTCCATTCCTTAATAGTGGGAAAATCCACATGGGGTTTCCAAAGTTTGTAATAACTCTCAAAGGCCAATGGGGAAATGAATACAATTCTTATAAAGTTCCTTTCATGAATAATCCAACCTTGCTCAATCCTATAGTCTTTGAAAATAGGAGAAAGGATGTTGATATAATAGATTACATCTAGTTTGATGACTACATGGTGGAGGCTAGCCATTTAGACTACGACTAGGTCATAATACCTTCTAGTTACAATGGTAATATTATATTTTTCTTTCATGATGGGTTTCATGCCTTCAATGGTCCAAAAGATCTTGGACTAGTTCTTATTACTTATGCTTGATGCAACAGTGTCTAGGTCTATGTCCTTGAAGACCCTCCCTTCATTGTCTATAGATAAATACAACTATGTATCATCCCTATATTGTTGCCTTTGATCTACCATGGCTTCCAAACTTTGAAACTTGCTTACTATTATGTTACAAATGGTCTCTAGGTCAATTATTTTGTGCTCAAATTGTAATTAGACTCTCTTTTAGCTGAATTGTGATCAATATATGCTCAAATTAGGGCTTTTATGCAAGTTTGGGGCTCTCCTAAAGTGTTAATTGAGATGTATTACTTGGAATTTGAGTCATATGTGCCTAGATTTGATTTTGAACTTTGCCTTTATACTTTTACATTTTTTACCACATAAGATCTTAATTTTATCATTTTTAGCTTACATGGCACTTATTTGGCATCTATCTAGCATTTTTCATAAATGCCTTCAAAGTACTAGATATTGGTATTTAAAAATTGACTTTTGATTCACACCATTCAATTAAGATCCAAGGATCAATGCGAGCCATTGATCATGGTTCAGACCTTCATATGTCATTATCCATCTTTGCATCAAACCTCATAGTTGTGCCAATTGGCACCTCTATGGGCTTTCTAATCTCTACTTCATGTATCAATCACATATCAAATGAGAATTTACCATGTGTTGAGCCCATGGGCTCTCATAGAATAGTTAAATAGTCATCAGTTATTTCACATCATTGGACTACTTAGGCCTGATGAAGCATGATTTGTTGATCTTTTGAGATGCACGAACTTTAATTAGTGCATAGTCATAAAATAACATAGGCTAAAATATTTTAAGCTAAGTTTATTTCATGTTAATAAACATACCATAGACTTGGACTAAAATATTTTATGCTAAGCATAATATCAAAATACTCCTTGAATGACATAAAACATACCCCTTTATCTAAGTAAAAATGTTAGACAAACTTAAATTTTATGGCCTCATAAACATCACTGACAGCCTCACAAACATCAAACGACATTCATGAGAACATCAAATTTAAGATCATGAAGTTCATATACTCCATAGATCTTGGATTCAATTCAATTTGTTTGATCTTGAGGAGCAATGAAGAGAGAGTCATTTGATCAAGATTAGAGTGAGTGTATGTTATTGGTTTAGGATTATGTTAACGTTAAGCTCCATATGTGAGAGTGCATGTGGTGGATCTATTGGAATTCCTAGGCCTTTTGAATTTTTTATGTTGTCTTTTTTATATTGGATCTAAATCCATGAATGTCCATGAACCATGGATCATGTTCCAAGGATTTGTACATGATTAGTTGTTTTGATTAATTAAATTCAAAAACTTAAGTTTTAGACTAAGGTCCTATTATATTAAAATATATAAGGCCTTACAATAAAACTTAGGCTTAAGCTTATATTTAATACTAGGGCCCATCCAACCTTTGGGCTTCCCTCACACTATCTGATCTTTGATTTTGCTTAAGTGTGGGTCATTGGATCTATAACGAAGTGAGGTATTTAAGTTAGGACTTGCATAGATAGAAACCTAGGGTAAAGCATTAAGGCTAAGGTCTCATTCATGTTGATAAACATGAATGGGGCCCTAGAATTAAGACTTTAGGCTAAATAGATAATAAATGGGACCAATTCTATAAAACTAAAAGGATCCCACCAACATAGACATTAGACTTGGTTAGAAATATAGGAAACAAAGGGGGAAATAAAAAGGACCAAGTAGGAATTATAGGTTAAGGTTTGGTTGTGTTAATAAATATGACTAAGCCTTAACATAAAAATTAAACTTATATCCAAATTAATTTAGAATGTTCCCACTAATTTGCTCTCACCAAATATAAATTTGAACCAAGGGATTAAGCTAGGGTTTTATGAAGGAGAGGTTTCAAAAAATGAAGCCTGAATAGAGTTAATCTATAAACTCTAAGAATGATCCATCAACATTAGCTCAAAGAACCTATATCTTTAATATATGAATACCAATTATTAGAAACATTAGGAAATCCCAAAGCAAAACCATAAACTAGTAAGCCAAGTTTAACAAAGTGGATGATTTTCAAATTCTAATAATAATCAAAACATGTCATATTTTTAGGGTTAAGATTCAAAGTATCTCAAGGGTCCAAATTTTCAAAAATGGGGGTATGTTGACCTCAAGAAGCAACTATCAAGAATCAACTTCTTCTTCACATGACAATTGGCTTTTGGTAAAAATTAGGACCTATACGTCTCAAACTTGTTGGTCTATTTTTTGCTTGGATAAACTACTAAGAACCAACTTCTTGAGTCCTTGCACTTTGGGATTTATCAAATCCTATCATTTTCCTATCATCCCCTCAATATACATGTATATCTATAACTAAACATTATACAATGTCATGTCCCCTTTTTCATGGACATTGACAGATTTGATGATTGGCCTATTATACAACCTTCGTAGGCTAATATGATGGATAGAGGGTCATAATGGAGCTTGGCTTGACTTTGATTCGCAGAATTTCTACATTTGGTTTTCATTCAGGGTCTTTCAGACATGTTTGATTGATACTCCTATTATTTAGGGATATTTGACATGCAGCGGAGCACCTTTATTTTGGTATGGTCATATGCGGAATCACTCCCTGATTCACCTGCTTCGATCGGTTTGAGGATCCGACGTATATTGAGGGAGATATTAATATTTGATTGATTTAATCAAATATTAATTATTTGGTCTCATTAATAATTAATTATTAATTATTAATTATTTGCTCTAATTCTAAATTAGAAACCCTAATGCTAATTTAAGAAAACCCTAATTAGGGCAAGCATATCTTTTGAGGGTATAAGGGTTTCACATGGAGGCCATTATGAAGGTATGCATAGATTATTGATTATTGATTTGAAGAAATTCTTCTGTGAAGACTGAGCCAAGGGTTCCAGGATTCCATTGCAGTGGAGAACGTTCCCTCTTCATTGTGTGTGATTTAGAGGCTGTGAGATATCAGCTGATTTATTGCCAAATTGAGAGATAGCTTCATCCAGAAGTTATCACAGAATTCCAGGGTTGAGAGATAACTTCACACAGAAGTTTATCACAGAGCTTTCCAGGTATTTTCTTTATTTAGTTTTGATCTAATAAGTTATACAGAGATAGATCTTGTGTTAGAATCTATATTCGTGAGATCAGGCTGTTCAGTTATCAGGGGTTAAGAGGAGACAGGTTGGTGGCCGTACCAAGTCCGTACATGTCCGTACAGAGCGCATCAGGCACCGACCTCAGCAGAGAAAGGGCTACAGTGACCGACATCGGTCAACTGAAGACCGACGTCGGTAGAAAGCCGACCGACAGTGACCGACGTCGGCGATATACCGACCGACGATGGCGCCTGTGTGTTGACACAGAAAGGCTGAGACTTCCAGAATTGCAAGTTATTTCCCAGTTTGCATGAATTTAGGGTTTTTAAGACCAGATCTGTAATATTCTTTGATTTGCACAAGAGAGGACTGTATTTGTACTCATCTAAACTAGTGATAAGATCTTTGATCTGCTATTGTAAGATTTACTATGGTTATTGTTTATCTGTAATCTGAATTTATTTTGCAAAAATTAGATCTTTGACCAGAGTTTTATAGTTCATATATCCTTGTTTGAAGGGGATATTACAGTGGTATCAGAGCTTTGGTCTTTGGTATCATAGTTTTGTGTCTTTCATATATCTCTATTGGTAGGGGATATTACAGTTGTTCAGAGCTTTTGTAGGAGAAAAAAGAGCCCCTAAGTAAGGGACATCACAGTGGTATCAGAGCTAAATTCCTGCCATCCTGTTGGGCACATCAGAGCTAATGTCTTGCCATCCTGTTGGGTAGCTTGGGTAAAGTATCATGATGACTTCATATACTCAGAGTCGATGGGACTATGATATGAAGAAGTTGAAACTAAGTTTGAAGAGGTTGAATGAATCTCTTTCATATCCTACATCCAAAAACAAACCCGCACGGTATATGATAGCGAATGAGGAGTGGGAGTTAGTACCACCTCGAATTCAGAAGTTGTTGCCTTTTGATCGCTTTGTTAAGCATAGGAGAGAGCACTACAGATCACTTCGACAAGAGAGTAGCATGTCCCATGATTATTATGATTATGAGATAGGAGATAGTGAAGATGAGGATGAGTTTGATGCTTGCACTCAGAGTGTACAGGGGTGCTCAGATGTTAGTGCACTGAGGGTTGATGATCTCTCAGCGATGGTAGAGATTGTAGAAGAGTTCCAGGATCCGATTATTACAGATGATACTCAGGAGAACACAGTGGATAGTTTTGAGGACTTAGTTTCACCGGTTGTTTCTTTCCGTATGGAAGAGTTAGACAGTGATGCTACAGTTGTTGATACTCCGTCTGTTGATATGAGCTTTGGAGTTGATTTACAAAGTATGGATGATCATTTGTATATTGAGGTGGTTGGTGGTGAGTACATTCCTGCAGTTGTCGCTGAGGAACAGGTTGTTGATGCTGATACACATATACAGGATTTGGATCTTGCTGATTCTGATGAGTTTGAGATACCAGTGGAGTCATGTCTCCAGATTGATTATTCTCACATGGATGACAGTGTGGTACAGTTGGTTGTGCCACCTTTATAGAGAGATCAGTTGGGGTGTGTGGGGGAGTATGTTAATGCTTCCGCATATAATTTTTACTGCACTGAACCATTCATGGAGTACTTGCTGGATAGTGCAGGTGTTCGTCTGGACTCACATAAGATGACAGAAGGTGTTCTTGTCCGAGGTTCTAGTGCTATTAGCAGATTGGGTGAGGAGATTTTACGAACCCTTTCTACTATGTTACCTTACAGGGATGTTGAGGTGATGTTTGTTGAGCCGAGATTGGAGCCATCCATTGAGTCCCAGTTTGGCAATAGTGTGCCAGTAGCAGAGTTTGGGGGTTCTTACCAGCATCATACGGTGAGGTATGCTCCTTATTTTTCTGTGCATCTAGAGATTAGTTTTGGTGTCAGTGATTCAGATGCCAATAATTATCATATCCACGGTCTAATTGGATGTGAGTATCAGTTAGATAGGGACTTAAATTTTGATAGGGTTGATATTTTAGTTGGCTTGAGTCCCTCAGAGTGGTTTCTTCTACCGGCACCTATAGTTGATCTTCAGATAGTTGTTTGGGTATCGAGTGCAGTATTTCAGTTGCTGATTTTGATACTGTTGATGCTGTTGATGTTGATGGTTTATTCACATGGATTGATTGGTGACATGATGGATGTTACACAACTTTTTCCTTGGGATCCAGGTGGATCGAGTAGTTCATTGTTCCGAGATTGCTTGGGGACAAGCAATTTTCGGAGGGGCGGATTGTCATGTCCCCTTTTTCATGGACATTGACAGATTTGATGATTGGCCTATTATATGACCTTCGTAGGCTAATATGATGGATAGAGGGTCATAATGGAGCTTGGCTTGACTTTGATTCGTAGAATTTCTACATTTGGTTTTCATTCAGGGTCTTTCAGACATGTTTGATTGATACTCCTATTATTTAGGGATATTTGACATGCAGCGGAGCACCTTTATTTTGGTATGGTCATATGCGGAATCACTCCCTGATTCACCTGCTTCGATCGGTTTGAGGATCCGACGTATATTGAGGGAGATATTAATATTTGATTGATTTAATCAAATATTAATTATTTAGTCTCATTAATAATTAATTATTAATTATTAATTATTTGCTCTAATTCTAAATTAGAAACCCTAATGCTAATTTAAGAAAACCCTAATTAGGGCAAGCATATCTTTTGAGGGTATAAGGGTTTCACATGGAGCCCATTATGAAGGTATGCATAGATTATTGATTATTTATTTGAAGAAATTCTTCTGTGAAGACTGAGCCAAGGGTTCCAGGATTCCATTGCAGTGGAGAACGTTCCCTCTTCATTGTGTGTGATTTAGAGGCTGTGAGATATCAGCTGATTTATTGCCAAATTGAGAGATAGCTTCATCCAAAAGTTATCACAGAATTCCAGGGTTGAGAGATAACTTCACACAGAAGTTTATCACAGAGCTTTCTAGGTATTTTCTTTATTTAGTTTTGATCTAATAAGTTATACAGAGATAGATCTTGTGTTAGAATCTATATTCGTGAGATCAGGCTGTTCAGCTATCAGGGGTTAAGAGGAGACAGGTTGGCGGCCGTACCAAGTCCGTACATGTCCGTACAGAGCGCATCAGGCACCGACCTCGGCAGAGAAAGGGCTACAGTGACCGACATCAGTCGACTGAAGACCGACGTCGGCAGAAAGCCGACCGACAGTGACCGACGTCGGTGATATACCGACCGACGACGGTGCCTGTGTGTTGACACAGAAAGGCCGAGACTTCTAGAATTGCAAGTTATTTCCCAGTTTGCATGAATTCAGGGTTTTTAAGACCAGATCTGTAATATTCTTTGATTTGCACAAGAGAGGACTGTATTTGTACTCATCTAAACTAGTGATAAGATCTTTGATCTGCTATTGTAAGATTTACTATGGTTATTGTTTATCTGTAATCTAAATTTATTTTGCAAAAATTGGATCTTTGACCAGAGTTTTATAGTTCATATATCCCTATTTGAAGGGGATATTACAGTGGTATCAGAGCTTTGGTCTTTGGTATCATAGTTTTGTGTCTTTCATATATCTCGATTGGTAGGGGATATTACAGTTGTTCAGAGCTTTTGTAGGAGAAAAAAGAGCCCCTAAAGAAGGGACATCACATACAATCTCAAACTTGCCCATTTATATGTACAAGCATGTGTATGAGGTCAACTCATGTATAAGGCTTATATATGAAAGTTGGATTTCATGTATTCATTCATGATATTTGATGATGTAGTAGGGTATGTCAAAGTCAAATGAGAGTTTAAGTGGTACACTAGGTGTCTTCATTGTCTCAACATTCTTAATATGAGACTTGTTGTCCATGAATGTCCACCTATAGGTTTGTAGACTTGTGGGTGAATAAAGCTTATCAAGTCTTTGTTAGAGAGTGCACTTGAACCTTAATCTCATTACCTTGAGATTCTAATTTTATCAATTGATTTATCAATTCTATTTATTCCAATTTTATCAATTAGGCTTGTAGGAAACTATCCATACACTGTACAATGCCTCCAAAGAGCAATAATCATGCTACCACTTAAGGATTGTCTACACAAGAACAATTTTCAAAGAGATCACGTGGATCATCGAAGAGTGAGGAGTTTTTACATTTTCCATGAATGATGAAGTACTTGAAAATTCTTAAGAATTACAAAAATTAGAACTAACCAAAACTCTTGCAACTAGGTTGGTGATGTTCATATATGTTTGAGATATGATTTTCCTTGTTGAAGACTGTAGACACCTACAACTAGCCATCGATAACCTCCAATCAAGATTTTGGATATTTTCCACCCAAAATGCACACTTTGGCCTAGAAACAATAAAATATTCTCAATGATTTGAAACTAACATATTAAAGTGCCAATTTTGGCTAGGGTATCACTAAATGGGGCAATGTAATTTATGGGCTAGCTAACTTTGAACAATTCATTTCAAGTCAAAATGCCAAATTTGCACTTGGGTGCTCTGGATTGCTCTTTCTTATCAAATATTATACATGAGACATGTGCCTTTTTTATTTTTTATTGGTAACATCTTAAATAGGAATATGGTTCCAATGCATCTGACATTGCCTTCCAATTTCAATCCAGTCAAATTTTGGATCAATAACAGGGCATTTTGATCAATTTGAGTAATTTGTGCACAAAGTGCTTAATCATGCTTAAGATTTAATTAATCCAAATTAGATCCTAATCAATAATTATAGATAAAAATTTTGAATACTTTTTTTTAGAAATGAATATTGAATATCTGCATCATCGAGTGACCTCATTTCTTGTGAAGATATCCCTAGGCCATAAATGCCACAAATATCAAGATTCATGCCCTCCATGTCTCATCAATATCTTCCATGATTCTGTCCATGCCTCTTAATTTCCCATTCTTCCAATGTCACGATGAGGATAATTACAAAATTAATTCCAAAAATTGAATTAATCCTCAACCACACATCTTAATCTTGAGATGGACGGTTCAGGTTGATTCTGATTAAATTCAAAAATCTATAAATAGAGAGGCTATGAACATCATTTCTAAGACTTGATAGTTCAATGTTGTAATGCATAAATGGTTCCAAAAGCTTAATTAAACTAGTGTTAACATGCCAAATTGATTCGAAGCCAAGCCACAAGCCAAAGGTACCAAGGAGAGATGGAGGTAGCCAAGCTTCCATTGCCAAGGACTTCATGAACACAAGCTAAGCAATCCACCACTACAAAGGCATTTGGAGAATCCAAGGAAGGTGAAGAAATTCTTGTGTTTGATTCCTTATTTTTTTGTCATGTTTGTCATTTTCTTTTATTAACTAAGCTCTCCCTAGTGTCTAGGCCTAGAGATGTTATGATATTAGTGCATTTATTTCATTTTATTTTCATTTTGGAACTAACACCATACTAACCATCCTCTCTTGAGTCAAATTATTAGATCACATAATGGCATGCCTAGTGGGACTAGATGCATCTCACACCTAAAGGAGATCATTTTACAACTCTAAAATATTTATATGATCCTTTAAAAATCTTGCAAATTAATTTTCTAAGTCTATTTTGTTGTTTTTATTTGCCATAGTTTTACATAGTAATCGATGTCAGCAAGTAAGACTGACAGTGGTTACATATCTTAACCGACATCAGTTTAAAAAATTAACATCATTTAGGTCTCAGTTAGACAAAGTAACTAACGTTAGTGGTAATAACTGATGTCGGTCACTATGTTTTTCCAAAAACATAGACTTGAGAGTTAATTTTTCAAAGTTCATTGTTTCAAGCTAAAAGGAGCTACAAAGCTAAAAGACATGCTAACAATTTTGCTATAGGACCAAGCTTGATATTTGCTCAAAACATGTTTAAATCACCTTTGCATGCTAAAAAATCAATTAGGAATCTTTTTTTGGTGTTTAAAAAAGGATTTAGATGTTTAATTAAGTGTTTTTCAAAATTTACAACTAAGACCAAGGGGTCAAATGAACACCACCAAACTTTTCATTTGGATCTAAAATTGAACAAATTTGTTAATTCTTGTTTACAATAGTTGTTTTATCAAATTTTGTTTGGAAGAAAGAGGAATGTTGTGTGTATGCTCTTCCATTTTTCCCCTATAGGGAACCCTTGGAATGAAAAGTGCCATTCCTATTGCAAGTATCCAAGTCCAACGCTTAGAAAGAAAGTCATCTAAAGCACTCCCTAAAAACTTGTCAAAGTTTGGGTGACCTTGAAAATAACCCTAAAGTCTTTCTACTTTCATTCTTTATTTATTTTTATGCATTTTGGCTTACGAGGGGGTCATCGTTACCTCCCACGAGTTCTTTAGGGAAGCTTTGACCTAGGGTTTCACCTCCTGACATTGACTTCATTTGGCTCCTTTGAAGTTGCACACAGGACGTATTTGTGTTTGGACATCACACTACACTGAGTGAATAGCAGGATGTAATGGTTATCAAAAGGACTAGACCTTTTAACAACTAGCTAATGTTGTAGTCACCCAATTTCTATTCTTATCTTTTGCATCATTTGACATGAAAGTCATTGTGTAATTGATTCCCTTACAATGATTGAAACCTTTCTAGTTTAGTCAACCCCACATGTCATAACCTTGCTAGGATTTGGATGATTATACTTAGTGTATTTTGGTCATTTTTTCTTGATATGATTTGAGACTAAAACTTGTTTGTTTGTTCATAAGCCATGTCAAAACAATGCATTTGAGTTGTAAAGGATAGTGATATGCTACCCAAATCATGTCAAAAAAATTTGAGCCTTTTTAGTCTTTGAAACATAACATTGACAACATTATTCAAATATGCTTACATTGTTAGTTTACTCAATTTATTTCAAGACTTATTTACCATTGTATCAAAACCATTTTTTTCAAACCACTTTATCTATACCATTTGTACCTTTGTCTTGTGCCATCATGTTGTCCAATCTTGTCTAACTTGTTTGGTCAAATCCTAGTTTTCAACATTGAGTTTTCAATTAACCTTATCAAGTTTGGATCCAAACATTAATTGATTTATATTAAAGCCTCAATTCATGGGGATGATACATAGATCTTTCTCTTTTAGGTTGTGTAAATTTGATTAATTGATTGCCTAGATTTGAAAGCTATTGATGGTTTGTTTGTTTAAAGCCTATCCTCATCATTGTTTGTACCTTTATTTGAGAGAACATAGCCTTTATCAAAGAGACTTTTGTATTATGCCTTATGCCAACTGATCATGTTTATGTTTGATTCTATGTGCCAAGTTTATGTCAAAGTTATTTACAAACTTGTTAGATTAAATCAAATCACATCAGCCTTTATTTCAAGTCTAGATTTTGATGTTATTTGGCCAAAATTCCTAGCGTATGCCTATTTGTTTGAGCCTATCTTTTGACTTCACATTTGGACAAAAGATCTATGAACTCAAATTTTACCTTTCTTAGTTTAGACCTTATTTGGAACACTTTGACCTAGACCTTTGACATGCTAGTTTTTATTCAGACACTTGACCTTTTGTGTGTATGATATTTTACATTAGACATTTGATGTTAGGTTATTTTATGCCAAGTCTTAGCACAAATCATTTTGGAGATACAACTCCACTTTTAGACTATATTGGAGATATAGCTCCACCCCTTCTACCAAGTTAGACCAAGTTTGAACGATTTATCCTTTGGAGATAGTTTTTCAAAGTTTGTAGAACTCTAAGTCTTTTTGTTTTTGGAGATTTCATCATTTACATGGATATGTCTCACTACACTTATGGTAGAGTCACTTAAAATATGACTTATGATAGAATGGCCACACAAAATGACTTTTATGTCTTTTGTCAAGACCCCAATGATGTTGATATGGTTTGTGAGATAGATTTATATCCACCTCATATTAATCATTCATAGGAAAAAAGTCATGAAATAACTTAAGATCCAACTTAGACCTTGATTGGTATGAAGAAACTTGTAAGGATTACTTTGAAGACCCAACTACATATAATATTGTTTGGGATATGAATCCATACCCTCTTTTCAAAAATCAGTATTAGAACATAGTCAAGAACCAAATTATGAGCCAACTCATGATTGGGATGATATGGTTTATGAGGAAGACTTGGATTCTTTTTCTTATGTAAGTAATCAAGTTTCATGATGTTCTTTTGTTATCTGATCATCGGCTACCCCTAACCCTCCTTTGGATTATACGAGCTATCAAGCTCTATAATATCCAAGGAATACCATTCCCATACCAAGACCTCATCCTTTGGTTTGTATGAGAAACCAATCTCTATAACACCCAACCATTTCTATTTTAGGACCTTGTTCTTTAGTTTGTGCAAGCAATCAAGCTCCACAATGCCCCTTCATCATTCCAAGACCTAGTCCTTTGGCTTGTGTGATAAATCAAGCCCCAAAACACCGTATCATTACCATCTTAGGACTTTGTCCTTTGGCTCATGTGAGCAATCATGCTCCCCAAAGACCTACCATTATCCAATCATAGGTTATTCCTCATCTAGTACCAATCCCAACCAAACCTCAACCCATCCAATCATTTAAAGACCAAGTTGTGTTCCAAAATTGTATTTTATAACTCATTAGAAACCAAGGCCAAATGAACCAACCAATATGAGATGTTTCAATTGAATCAATCATTTGTGATAAGTTAACCTATGATAAATTGTCTATTGATCCTATACCAGTTGTCAAAGGGTCTCACTCTGATGAGCTAGTCTTTGCTGAGTCACTTCTTAAAAATTATAATCACCTTTGGGAAAATCATTACCTCAATCATGTGCTTATTTTTGAAGAGCCTCCTATTGACAAGCCAATATCTAAGGATTTATCTCTTGACCTATTTCCCATCCTATAGGAGTCCCACTTTGACAAACTAATTTTTATGGAGCCCATTATGCCATCACAGGCTATTACTTGTCTAAAACCAAATATTCAGTAAGACATCATTGTAATAGAATACCCATCAGATGAAGAATTAGAGTTAGAGTCAAGTTTTATAATTGAACTGACATCAGATTTAGCATCAGAATCAAAATCAACATAAGTCTTAATATCATATTCATCGTCCCTTGAGTCAAAATCAGATTTAGAAGAAGAATATGTTTGTGGGTATTACAATATTGGTTATGCATGCCTCGTAGATCAATTTGAATAAATTTATGATCCTTCTATAATTTTTTAGGATGAGTGCTTCAGCTTTGACACAAGTTATCCTAGTATATTCTATGAGGATTGTGCATCCTCTCCCCATTCCGTTACCATTTCATAGGCCATTACCATCAACCAAGATAGCCATATTATTGACATTGCATCTCCCAAAAGTGTTGATTAGGATCGCTAGAATCACACTTTTTTGAACTACATCCATGGCAACATATTAGTTGAAGAAGAAAAAGGAGTCCA
The DNA here is from genome assembly GCA_037957365.1 of Torreya grandis. NCBI lineage: Eukaryota > Viridiplantae > Streptophyta > Pinopsida > Cupressales > Taxaceae > Torreya > Torreya grandis. The sequence goes on along the minus strand of JARHVA010005121.1, from coordinate 560,937 downwards.
AGATAACATTCATGTAATATAAGAACACTCTCCTAGTGAAACCTTTTTAGAGGTGCTAGGTGATAATCCAAGTCAGAACTCAGCATTTTGAAGTGAAATTTTTTTAGAAGTGCTAGAAGAAAATCAAAGTCAAAATTCAACATTCCTTAGTGAAACCTTCTCATAGGCTCTACAGTATAATCAAGGCAACTTCATTGGTGAAAATCTCATTGAGGCACCAATAGCTGAACACAAAAGTTCTTCACTACTTGATGAAGATAAAATCAAAGATTAAATCAAAATAACTTCCTATCTATAGCCTAATCAGATGGTAGCTACTCTCAAGAACAAAAAATAGAAAATTATGGTGGTCCTATTGAGATAAAAACTCTTTGACCCTACTGTAACCAAAACTATGTCAAATCTAGCATTAACACATTACATATGACTAAAAGTCCTGATCTTCATTTGTTCTCCCACCATTACCCATTCTATTATCATCAATCATTATATTTCATAATCAAACCTACCATCCATTATTTTTCCTTGTTTACCATCCATTTTCACACTTTCCTTTGCAAAGGCTACAAAGATACCTTGTCTTAATACTTGAAGGAATCAAAATCAATGACCAAGGAAGAACACAAGAACATTCTTAGCATCCAAATATGTAGCCAATTTTTGATAGAGTAGTTATTCAGATGAGGTGTGGGATAGAAATTAACATAATCAAGTATTTTTTGTATCAATTTTGATTAAGATGAGCATCTCCATCTCAACAGGAGCAATGGAATCAAAAACCACACCCAGACTAATAACATGTACCATATTGTTTCATATTGCCATGCCTTTGCCATTGTTACATATCCATTTACCATTATTGTATATCCCATTCATTTACCCCAATCAGTTGGGGGAAACCCTCTTACCATTTTATCCAATTTATCTAGATCATCATTATCCTTAGCAATGGCATTCCATCTTATCATTCCATTCCTATCTAGACCGAAGCCTATTTTTAGTCATCTTATCCAATTCTATTTTGATCTTGGTTATTTTGGTTCTTCCCACATTTTTATGAGAGGATTATAATAAAGTTTCAATAATTAATAAAGTATGTTTTTAAATGATAGTCTATAAAATTAGTGTGATAGTTGATCTGGCAAGATATATTTTATCTTATCAAGTTTGTTTATGTGAGCTTGATTATAACCACCTATGGGCAAATTAGTGTCTCACCAGTCATACTACTAATTATAACCACATATGGATAGATTAGTATCATTGACCTATGCCATTGTATCTAGTTATAATTTCTTATGGGCAAACTAGGGGCAACACTTGTTTATCATGCATTTATGCATCACCTTGCGATCATTATTTTCATTTGACTGGCCATTAGCCAGATTTGAGAACTTGTTGAGACCTAGTTGGTTTTTCTCACCCTTTGTGTTGATGAAATTACTATGACTTGAGGTCATTTTAGGACTATTTAGGTCATGATAAATTCATGTTGAGGTCACCTTAGTCCCCCTTTTCATATGCTTTTTCCATTTTATGAGCAACCTAAGCCATACACTCTCACCATTTTATGAGCAACCTAAGCCAATCACTCTCATCATTTTGTGAGCACGTATATTGTCATTATCTAACAAGTTAAGATACCTCAAAATTTCAAAAACATTTATAAAATTTCAAAAATCCAAAAATATTTGTCATGTCTAAGCCTAGTCAGTTATCCTCAATCTACCTTACTGGGGCATTGTCATTGTTAGGATGCTTTCTTTTACTTTAAAACTTTCTATTTGTTTTTTAATTTTAGTTTGGTTGTTTTTTTGGTTTTATATTTGTTTATTTTTTTTTCTTACATATTTATTTGCTTTCAACATTGTGGCCTTGATTCAGTTTATATGTGTTCATTAGGTGATTCCTTGAGCACATTATTCTTGAGTCTATCCATAGTCATACGTAAACATTATCTTCATGGTTTTTATCATTGGTGCATTATTTTCAAGTGTTTATTGGATTGGGAGTTAGTCCTTATGTATATTTTGGGATAGTCTTCATGGTGTTTTATCATAAAGCCTACCATCACATTCTATAAAAAAAATTAGATTCACAAAGGTCTACACTCAATGGAGCCATAAAAGTTTCTCCTTGACACCTTGATAAATCCTTCCATCCCACCCTTGATAAAATCAACCCAATGACCATTATAGTTATATCATTTCTAGTTAATATCAACAACTCCTCAATGGTAGGTACAACTGAATCATTCATACTGATCAATCTTATTCTTCTATTCATATATTTCATCACTTTGTACCCACTCATCTTTTATTTGTATTCTAGGTTATATCCTTGAGTTATGCTTGCTAATCAACTCTAACTGGGGCACAATCATCTTTAGACAATCTAGGTCCTCTTAATGATTATAACCACCTATGGGTAAATAATTATTTTGACTTTATTCCTAATTATAACTACCTTTGGGCAAATCAATAATCTTTTAAATCAATGTATGCAAGAATTTTCTTGTTTGGATTAATCTCAACCATAGGTTATTTTCACCTTTTTTCTTGTTTCTCTTTTAGGGACATTCCATCAATAATTATAATAGCCACTCCTTCAAGGGGGAATCATCATAAGCTTCCCAAAACCATTTGGAACTTTGTTCTTCAACCATCATCTTCTTTTTGGCATACATGCCATTTCTCATTCTTTGAGAAGACATTTATTTTCCTATGATTTGCAACATCTTCCCAAATAGAGGCAAAATGTAGACACCTAAATCTAGCCATCGATAACCTCTAACTAGGCTTTTGGCCAATTTCCACCCAAAATTCACAATCTGGCCCAAAAACACTAAAACATGAAAAATTATGTGAAACTGACATATTCAAGTGCCAATTTTCACTAGGGTATCACTAAATGGGGCAATGCAATTTATGGTCTAACTAACTTTGTTCAGTTAATTTTGAGTCAAAATGCCAAATTTGCACTTGGGTGCTGTAGATTGCTCTTCCCTATCAAATATCTTGCACGAGACATGTGTTTTTGTTATTTGTTTTTGGTAACATCCTAAATGGGAATATAGGTCCAATGCATCTGATAGTGACCTATAATTTCAATCTAATAAATTTTTGGACCAATAACAAGGCATTCTGATCAATTTGAGTTATTTGTGCACAAAGTGCTTAAACATGCTTAAAAGATTATTAACCCAAATCAAGGCCTAATTAATAATTCCATGGAAACTTTTTGAATACTTTTTTTTATAAATGAATATTGAATATATACATCATCAAGTGACCTCATTTCTTGGGAAGACATCCCTATGCCATAAATGCCACAAATATTAGGATTCATGCCTCATCAATGCCTTCCATGATGCCCTACGGGCCTCTTAATGGCCTCTTCTTCCAATGTCATGATGAGGATAATTACAAACTTAAATCCAAAAATTTAATTAATCCTCAACCACACATCTCAATCTTGAGATGGATGGTTCAGGTTGATTCTGATCAAATCCAAAAATCTATAAATAGTGAGGCCATGAATATCATTTCTAAGACTTGATAATGAAAAGTTATAATGCATAAATGGTTCAAAAAGCTTAATGAAACTAGTGTTACCATGCCAAATTGATTCCAATCCAAGCCAAGCCACAATCCAAAGGTGCCAAGGAGAGATGGAGGTAGCCAAACTCCCATTGCTAAGGACTTCATGAGCATAAGTCAAGCAAGCCATCACTACAAAGGCATTTAGAGCATCCAAGGAAGGTGAAAGAATTATTGTTTTTTATTCCTTGATTTTTTTTTGTGTTTATCATATAATTTTTTTAACTAATCTCTCCCTAGTGTCTAGGCCTAGAGATGTTATGCTATTAGTGTGTTTATTTCATTTTGTTTTCATTTTGGAACTAACACCATACTAACCAACCTCTCTTTAGTCAAATTCCTAGATCACAAATATACATTATTCAATTGAGTTGATTGATGAAATTAACATTAAAAATACTCATTTGATCTTTGAAAACACCTCAAAAAATCTGATTTCCTCCATTGAACTCTGAAGTGGAGAAATAGAAACAAAACTAGACCCTACTTGAGTGAACAAGACATAATGACCTCCTTGCACTCTTAATGATTATTCATAATGGATAGAGTACCAATTTTATAAATATGTCCATGAATTTTAAGTTAATTATTACCCCTCCTATATAAAAAATTTCAAATGATGAATCTCATTGTATTATCTGTACTGAACATGTGAAAACTACCTTTATGAGCTTATCAAGGGAACAATGGAGTTTTTGAAACAAATTCTAGAATCTCTTGACTTGTGCAAGATTTTAAATCATGTATATTTCTTATAGAATGTGAATATTTATACCTAAACCATTTTCACTTATAAATAGATCTCTTAAGTCTGTATAAGTGCCTATAACTACTTGTAAAGGAGTGATTCTCTCAATTTGAATGTTGAACCTATAAAACTGACCCCAACTAACATCCCTGACATAAGTGGGAGTTAGATAACTTCCTCAAAGTATTTTAGAAGTGTGCTTGGATGGATATTTTATCTTTTTGGCCTTGTCATGTGTTGAAATTGACTATATGCACTTTTCCCTTATATTACGCTTTACCTTAATCTTCACAAAAGAACCTTAACTTTTCCAAAAAAAATTAAAATTTTTATACAAGGTTCTCAAATCATGGAATGTATTTTAGATACACATTTTAACCTTTGACATCATTTGACTCCCTTTTTTCATGTTCACCCTATAACTAGACTAGCACAAGACAAATATAAACATTACCTTAATCTTGTCAATATAACCTTAATATTTTCTAATAAGAATTGAAGAAGATAATATAAATACCCCAATAGTCATGTAAGGACTATTAACAATGTCATAAAACATGACAAGTCAAGTTTTTAATGAACCTAGTCTGTGGCTACCAAAATTTGGCTAACACCTATCACTGACCCTATTAAGCATTAGATGCAGATTGAGCATGACCACAAGATAATAGTAGGAACATTTTTAAATAATTTTTTTATTTTATATTAAAATTAGTTTTTAAACTTGGTTTCATGTATAGTATGTAATTTTTTTAATAATATTTGTATTTGAATAGGTTCATCTACGAGTGAGATATGAGTGTAGAAGGACCTATAATTAGACCTTAGAGGAATCTGAGGCATATGAAGGACATCCATCTATTAGGAGGGCATCCTAAGGAGAGTCTTCTTCAAGGAAGGCAAAGATATGTAGACTATTTGATGAGTAGTATGTCTTAGATGATGTATTTGTTTATATGCTTATATGTCAATGTACACATTTTTAGCATTGTATGCTTAAATAACATTTACCCAACACTCTATTATGTTGTTATGTGATATAATTTTTTGTATGCCTATAAGGAAATGCATGTATTATTAGCATTATATTCATATATGGCATTAATATGACATTCTATTATGTTATTATTTTGTATGCTTTTATGGCTTTTATATATATATATATATATATATATATATATATATATATATATATATATATATATATAGAGAGAGAGAGAGAGAGAGAGATAGTTACATACATACATACATACATACATACATACATACATACATACATACATACATACATACATACATACATACATACATACATACATACATACATATATATATATATATATATATATATATATATATATATATATATATATATATATTGTATCTTACAAATTTGAAGAGCACATAAATTTTGATTAGTTCCTTGTTAGTCAAAATGATAAAAATACATGCATAATAATACACTAGAACTAAACACTCTTGCCTAAGAACTAGGTGGAGTGTAACATAATGAACAAGATCAAAAAATAAAGATAAAAATAACACAAGTAATTTACCTCCTTTGTCAAATCATGTCCACATGTTAGCATAAGGATGTTTGTGTTTAGACTATGACATTAGAGACTTTTAACAATGCTTATCCATAGTGGTATCACTTTTCCAATGGCCACTTGTGGCTTGGTGTGAAGCTTGGCATAAAATTAGCATTATAATGCTACTCTCAGTGGCTTCTTGAAGGCATTCCTAAATAATAACCTTATACATGAAATATTTTTGGAATATGATGTGGGTACTTATATTTATATCTCTAAGAACTAAATCTAACCCTGGGGAAGTTAGGTTAAATTCTAACATGGTTAAATTTTAACTTTGATTGAGTTTAAAATAACCTAGTTTGAGTCAGACTAAACTTAGGTTGGGTCAAAACACTCATACTTATGAGGCATGATAATTCACTTTAGATATTTTTGAGGTTTTGACACACCTTTTTGTAATATTTAGGAATTAATAAATCACTTTATTAGCTCATTTGACCTTTGACTTCATATTTGGCTAAAAATCTTTTCTTTTATAAAATAAATTCACTAATTCAACTTGAAATTTTTTCTTAGGCAATTTAATTAATATTTATAATGTAATTAATCTTTCCTAGTGCTTTTTGACTTTTGGAAATTGTTTTAAATGCTATGAATTAATAGCTCGATGGACCAAAAGTGTTAAATTACTAGGTCATAATTTGACTAGGGTTGAAAATAGACTAGGTTATGGGTGCATATGGGGTAATACCCCAAATAATCAAGACTCACCACATTTTTGAGAATTTAGATCCCTTATATGAATTAATTTTGGAAATTCAAGTGATTTCTAGGCTTAAATTGCATCATGTGCTATAAATTGAATTGAATCTTTATTTAGGTACAAAAGTGGCAAAAAATGAGTGTCTACAGTTTGTTCCTATTTGAGAAGGCATTATAAGACATAAGTAAATTAATGTCATTTTAGTAAATGAAAAATACGTTAAGAATAAAAATAACATAATTATTTAGGAATGATGCTCTAAATTTTTTTTGGGTATCCTATGATACCTCCTCGAGAGAGTGGTTGACACATATGATTGATGTACGGTCCCTCAAAATGAATCAAGAAGAAGAATGAAATTAACTCATGGATGAGATTAATATAATCAAGCTAAGGCTTTAACACATTGATTAAAATATTGATTCACCCAAATGTGGTTATAATTATTAACATAGGTTTAGATATTGATTTGTCCAAAGGTAGTTATAATTAGTGGTACATAGGTTAAGACACTAATTTTCCCAAAGGTGGTTATAATTAATGGCATAGAGGTTGAGACACCAATTTACCCAAAGGAGGTTATAATCAGTGGTATGGGTATGTTCCCCAGTGGGGTAAATGGATTGAAATAATGATTTTTCCCAAGGTGGTTATAATCATTTTATTGACCTTGATTAAAAAATGAATTTTTCCATAGTAGGGCAGATTTGATCATGATAAAATAGTTGTGCCCCAATAGGGAGATTAAAAAGCATAATTTAAGGTTATAACCTATCACACATATTAAATAAGAGTAGGAAAAAATATAGGTGTTATGGTATAATGACTAAAAAATCCATAAATAACCAAGCACACACATATGTACAAAGTGATGAAAGAGATAATTGGAAGAAAAAAGATGGCTAAGCTAACCCGAGACATGTCATGTATCCAATTAATACCTACATAGTCCAAATAGACCTCAATATAATGTAGTTCACATAATAATTTGGGAGAAAATGGAATGAGGAATAGAATATAAGAATAAGATATGATCGATGTGAATGATTTAATTTTACCTACTAATATGAAGATGCTTGTCCTTATTAACATTCATACAAATAGAATGGGAAATGAGTTTATTTGATCAAGGAGTAGTAAATAAATGTTTATTTCTACAATGGGGCCAAGGAATCTCACATAATGAACTTGTAATCACATATTGACAGTGAACTGGCATAAAGGATAGGTATGAATTTGGGCTAACTGCTAGTATGGAGATGCACGTCTTAACCAGAATGTTCACAATTCATTTTTTAATTTAATTACTCTATGTTTGAGTGATGTTTGGGATATGGTAGTTTGTGATCTTAGATAAGTACTACCATTTCATTGATCTAATAAGATTTATATGCCTGATTTTTGCTATAGCTTGTGATATTATGCATCATAGTTATGAACAACCATAATGATAATATATACCCTAAGCATGGAAAACTTAGTTTAAATGTTAATATAAAAAACCTATGAATAAGATGTGAACAATAAAATCCTAAGTTTAAATATAATAAATAAACCAAGTGTAGGACTAAATATAAACACTCACAACTTAAGTACAAGATATAAATAATCAAGACGTAAGGGTAAATAAAATGTAATAACCCTCAGACAAATGAGGAAAACACAAAAAGGCAAATAAAAACAAACAAACAAATTAAATAAATAAGCAAAATAAACAAACAAATAAAGACAAATAAATAAACAAACCAAAGCGAAGAAAATTTCATTAAACAAACTATTATAAACATATAAAGGCAAACAAACAAATTGAGCTAAATAAATGGTAATATCAAAACAATGATTATCACAATGTTAGTACAAATAGAATATAAATTATTCATGCATGTGTAATAAAGGTGTTATTCTTGGTGATGGGGTGACCCCTAAACTATATATCAATTACATAGGTAAAATAACACAAGAATAAATGGCGCAATATTTCCCCTAGGCTATAGGAAACAACGACATAAACAAGATGATAACATTGTTCCTAGACTATAAGAGATAATGACATAAACAAATAAAATGGGGGAATAGAAGAAAAGGAAGGGGTATCTGAGCTAACTCCACATGCACTAGGCAAAAGGATGTTGCCTACATAGTTCCATGGACATAAGATCTAACATGAAATTCAAGCTAAATGTATTTCTCTCAGGGTATGGTATAGAATAAAATGATGACAAGAAAATATGACTATTTTTTAGAGGAAAATGGGAATGGTCTCACAAAATAGTGAATGTGTAATAAATGGGGGATTACATTCACCATCATGAAATCATCAACAAAAATAATTTGCACAAGCACGAGAGAATGGTTTAGGCTAAAACCAAACTAAAAGACAAGATACAAGTATCCACATATGAACTAAATTGGTAACTCATAGTGTTAACTACATTTATGGCTTTGAATGAGAATGAGCTCATAACATGGAAAGATATTAGGCAATGGTTGATTATAAAATGGAGAGAACATTTAAATATAAATTTCTCACAAAATGGTGAGTAAAAATATCCAAGTTTTCATTAATGCATCAAACTCTAATGCATAATGCTCCCAACATGAACTCAAAAAATAGTGAGAGCAGATGGCTAAGATCAATAAGGATGGGGAAACTAAAGGACAAGTGGTTACTTAGGAAATAGTTAGGAATCCTAGAATTCTTAAGACAAAGAAGTGGTCAAAATGAAATGAATGTAGTGTGATGGTGATTGAGCTAATCAGAGATACCCCTTGTATCCAAGTGTTACCTAGATGGTCTATATGAACCTCAAGCTAATGCCATTCTCCTAGAAATGGGAGGAAAAAGATCAATTTGATCTAAAAATGAAGCTCAATAGATAAGATGGCTCATCCCTAGAAAATTTTGATGGATTTATATCTTACATGGAAATTATAATCTAATTTTCATGATTTTGTGAACTTTAGGATTTTTCATATGTTTTTAGAAATTTTGAACCATTTTCAATGTTTTCAAAATTTTATAGAGATCTCAACGCAATCAATAATTATGAGATATAAAATGGTCCAACTCGTAAAATATTGAGAGCATTAAAATATTAAAATACTCAAAAAATGGTGAGAGCATTGCTTATAAATGCTCATAAAATGGAAAGAGCATGGAAAAGGGGTAATAGAGCTGACCTCAATGTAAATGGAGTGGTGCCTACATAGTCCCACAAGACCTTAAGTCACTGTAGTTTTGCCTATAGTGGTGAAATTTTGGGAAGGGTTCCAATGTTTTTATTTTTTTCTATATCTCAAATCAATAGAGACTCATGGGATACAACATGACCTAACTCATAAAATGGTGAGACCATGTATTAAAAAAATACTCAAAAAATGGTGAGAGCATGTCAAAGGGGTGACTAAAATGACCTCAACATGAATCAAGTGTTACCTACATAGTCATGTAAGACCTCAAGTCACTATAGTTCTACCTACACAAAAGGCATCTGGCTAAGTACTAGTAAGTTTAGGTATAGGAAAATGGCATGGTAAATGGAAATAGTAATGACAAGGTGATGTGGTAATACATGGTAAAGGTGTTGCTCATAATTTTACCATATGTAGTTATAATTAAGAAATAATGTTAAAGGGTTACTAGTACTAATTTGCCCATATGTGGTTATAATTAGTAGCATGAGTATAGAATGTAACAACAAATGAAGGATGCAATTGTCAAGACCACTGTTATACTAATTTCATATAATACCATTCAAATGTTTAATTTTAAAATAATTATTGGAACTAAATTTGTCATTAACCATTGAACGTGCATGAAGTATAAATAAATAAGAACCAAGGCCAAATATGATAGGTAGGGTTAGTCAAAAATCACTAATTAGAAAGTGGTTAATGCATTATAGGACAATAAGGTGAGCCGAAAGGAAAGGGAAATGGTAAGGCAAAGGAAAAGGCACAATATATGATTCTATTATTTCTATTGATGTGGAGATACACATCCTAATAAACATATTATATAACCAAAATCGATAATGTGATATAATGGTAATAGGGTTGCCCCCAAGTGACAAGGTGAGGTAAATGGTAGGGTATGAAATAATGAAAAGGGAAAGGAAAATTAAATTATTCTATTGTTTCTATTGTTGTGAAGATGTATATCCTAATCAACATTTGATATAACCAAAATGGACAATGGGTTATAGTAGTATAGGGTTGCCCCCAAGTGACAAGGTAAGGTAAATGGTAGGATATGAAACAATGATAAGGGCAAGGAAAATTAAATGATTTTTTTGTTCCTATTAATATGGAGATTCTCATCTTGATCACCATACGGTATAACCAGAATGGTCAAGAGTTAAAATTGCTCGACCATACTCTTTTGAATAGCTTATCTATCAAGAACATGCTTCTGATTTGGACTCCAATAATGTTATTGTGATCTTTTTTAGTTATTGATTTTATTTCCTCTATTTTTTTAGATAAGATGTCTTCATATCCTATAAATGAAAGTGTGGATAGGCATGGTAAATAAGGATAAATATTAGCTAAAAGGTCTAATTTAGAAATGGAAAAATGGATCATAACAAAATGTATAATGGTTAGACAACAAATGAAGATTGGGATTTTTAGGCACACACAATGTTTTTGATTCTAGATTCGACATAATTTTGGTTATGGTGGGGCTAAATAATTTTGAATGTGCTCTCTATAGGACCACAAGATTGTTTATTATTTGGGCCTGAGAGATGTTGTCATTTGATTATGTTGTAGATTAAAATTTGTACTGATGTTATCTTTAATAATGTCTTCATCAAGCATTAAATAATTGTTGTGCTCAGTTATTCTAGTGCCTTGAAGAGTTTTTACCAATAAATTTTTCCTTATTGTCCCATAGCACCTCGAAGAAGGTTTCACTAAGGAACATTGATTTTTGACTTTCATTTTCTTCTAGTGCCTCAAACAAGGTTTCACTAGAAGATGTTGAGTTTGGACTTTGATTTTCCCCTAACACCTATGAAAAGGTTTCACTAGGATATTTTTCTTTTTATGCATGAATGTGGTCTTTGTCCTCTTGATATTCTATAATTCATATGTCTCCATGGATGCAGTTTAACAATGTATGATATTGTGAGTCCTAATTGACAATTGTGGGAGGTGGAATGTGAATATAATGGATAGGTTATTTTGTGTTAATGATAAATAAAATGGTAATAGAATGGGAAGAGGAAACATAATCCTCATATAAGTTACTAGGATAACTTGTTTTGATGTTAAATTAATCACCCTCAAAAACTATGGAAGGATCACAAATGTATTCAAATTGATCTATAAGGCATGTGTAACCAATTTTTTAACAACCACAAATGTATTTTGATTCTAAAGTTGAGTCTAACTCAAGGGAATCTAAATTTAATGTTGAGACTAACATGGTTTCTACTTTTGGTGCTAAATCTGATATTAGTTAAAAAATAGAACTTGACTTTAATGTTGATTCATCATATGATATGGTAGCAAAAATATATGTTGAATGTTTGGTATTAGATGAGTAATATCCTGTGGTTGAGTAATGGGCTCTTCATAAATATGCTCATCTAATAAAAACTCCACAAAGACTGTCTTATCAAATTGAGGCTTCTTAACAAAAAGGAAATGGTAGTTGGGCAACTCCATAGAGACTGGCTTGTCAAAGGGAGTATCCTCAAAAATAGGGCAAGGGTCAAAACAATGATTTTCTCAAAGGTAGTTATAATCATTATAGGGTGACTCAACAAAGACTAGCTTGTCAAAGGGAGAGTCCCAAACAAAATGAAAAGGGTCAAAGTGTGATTCAACATAGGTTAACTCATCACAAATAGGTGTTTCAACAAAAACATCAAGGATTGGCTAGTTATCTTGGCCTTGTCTTACACTTGGTTTCAAAACCTCAAATTTGGACACATCTTGGTCTTTGAATGATGACTCTTAGAGAGGTAATGATTAGATTTGTTATGGTTCTAAGATCATCTTGGATTTTATAAGGTGGGGAAAGGATGGCAATGGATGAGTAATGATTTATGGTTCAATAATGAGCTCTTTGTAAATAAGCTCATCTAAGATGGGCTCAATAAATATTAGCTATGGGTTTAGGATGGTAACTATTCTCTATCTAGTCACGATTGTAAAACCTTTTTGGGATAATGATCTACCATATGTAGAAAGTATTATAATGGTAATTAAAGGGAAATACATAGTTTGGTTGCTAAAACATGCTGAACGATGAGGGCTTAGAATGGTAATCCTTAGATACTATAGAGATTGGTTGCTAACACAAGCCAAAGGATGAGAGCTTGGAATGATAATCCTTGGGTGCTACAGAGCTTGGTTACTAATGTAGGATAAAGGAGGAGGGCTTAGAATGGTAATGAATGGGCATGACAAATTTTTTTCTAATGTAAGTCAAAGGAGGAGGGATTGGAATGGTAATCATTGGGCATTATAGATCTTAGTTTCTAACACAGACCAAAAGGCAAGGGCCTAGAATGGTAATCCTTGGGCATTGCGAAGCTTGGTTTATAATGAAAGCCAAAGGATGATGGCATATAATGGTAATCTGTAGGTGTTGTGGATCTTGGTGTTAACACAATCCAAAGGAAAATGACCTAAAATGGTAATGAATGGGCACTATAAATCTTGGTTACTAATGTATTCCAAAGGATAATGAACTAAAATGGTAATCCTTGGACACTCTAGACCTTGGATGCTAATACAGGATAAAGGAGGACCTAGAATGGTAATGAACGGGTACTAAAAATATTTTTTACTAATGTAGCCTAAAAGAGGAGGGCTTATAATGGTAATGAATGGGCACTAAAAATCTTGGTTGCAAACACAAGCTAAAAGAGGAGGGCCTAGAATGGTAATGAATGGGCAATGCAGATCTTGGTTACTAATGTCAACTAAAGGAGAAGGGCCTAGAATGGTAATACTTAGGCACTTTAGAGCTTGGTTTCAACTTCATGCTAAAGTAAGAGGCCCTAGAATGTTAATCCTTGGGTGTTATGGAGCTTGGTTGCTAATGTAGGCTAAAGGAAGAGGGCCTAGAATGGTAATCCTTTTGTATTGTATAACTTGGTTGCTAACACATGTCAAAGAAGGATTACTAGAATAAGTAGGGGATATGGTACTTTTATCATTTAAAGGGCAAAATTGGAACTTTAATTGGCCTAAATAAAGGTGATATTGGCATATAATAATCAACATGGCTAGGTTTATAAATTATCCTAAAGAGGGTAGTCTTGGACTATGAAAATGGTCTTGGTTTAGGTCCATTTAGACATGGAACTTGGCATTGGTCTAGGAAAAGTGAAATTAGTCATGAAAACAATCATGGGCTAGTCACTTGAAAATAAATTTTATCGAGGAGTGTTTAGATCTGTGGCTAGGTCTCATGAAAACAAGAGGTATAAAGGTAGAAAACCACTAAGGTCTAAAACAAGTAACCTTTGGAACTCTTCAAGAGGTCCAAAGGGTAAAACAACTAAACTAGGAAAAGTTTAATACAAAACAAACTCAAAACTAATCTAACAAATGATATTTATTTTCCAATATACAGTTATAATCAGTGGTAAAGGTAACACAAAAGCTCAAAACTCCTTTATGTCTAAGGTACTGATTTGATCAAAGGTAGTTATAACTAGTGACAAAAGTATCTAGATAAGGTAGAATAATTGTAAACTATGATCAAAGGATAAAAATGATTTACCCAAAGGTGGTTATAATAGTTTAACATGAAAAACAAGGCTAGACTCTAAAAAAAAAGAACTCAAACAAGAAATTAAAAATAAACTAAACTAAGGAAATTGGCTTGGATGAGACTTGGTAATTCATCACTAAGACTCAATATTTGATTCACAAGAGGCTCTTTGAATAATGGAACTAGGACATTTTCAAACTCAAAACAACAAACTTGAAACAAGGAAAGTGGTAACAACTTGGCTCAAATGATGTTCAAACAAGGAACAAGACAACATATAATCACTACGTCTAATAAAAGGGGTCCTTAGATCTAATAAGAAATCAACCCAAGTAAAAAAATACAAACATAAAAGATAGACAACCTAAGCCCAAATTAGAAGAGGCTTTAGCATAAACATAATTAGTTTAGGATTTACACTTTGAAATATTGAGTTTTAAATTTAATACAAAAATAATTAGGTGTTTTAAGGAATAATATCTAAACCAAAATGGGTAGCATAATTGGATGTTTGAAACAAGAGGTATAAAAATGGTTTGGAATTTGGTCTCAAATATGACAAATGTTTTGGAATAATTTAGGAAGTGTAACAATGTTCCTTCAAACAACTGGCATGCTAATGGTTTTGGACTAAAAAATGTAAGGTAAATGTTTATGATGAAATAGGTAGGGTAACGATGCCTCATTTAAACAAGTGATAAAAATGGTTTGGAATAAAAATCTAATGTAAAAAGTGTGACAAAAAATGGGTAGATTAATATCTCTTAGGATAAAGTGGTGTGAAAAAAATATGATGGTTTTGGATAGGATGAGTCATTAGTGTTATTTTTTTATATTGTCAATTCTACCAAAACTTCTATTGATATACTACCAAAACACATGTAAATCAAAGAAAGATTCTACCAAAACTTCCATTGATATACTAATGCTCATGAGGAATTAATTATTATTCCAAAAATTAAAGGGCATGTGTAGGAAGATTTTTAATGCCCCTTCTATATCTCAAGCATTGGTATTTGGAACAAACTTGGAGTGAGGAACACTCATCATTTGGAAAGATATTCCATGGCAAGTGGGGTTGACTAAAATCTATAAGTTTTGAAATATACTAAATAGTCCCAATTATGTCTAACACAAGGGCACAATCATATCAATTGGGTACATACCTGCTAACTTACTATATAAAGGTTTATTCCTTTGCATAATGACTTTAGCTATGTACTACTTAGTGAAGTTTGATGTTTATCAAGACCTGACCTAGTTTTTTGTTAGGATTAGAGAGGCTAGCCATTCAGTCCCTTGGTAATCCCAATATGATGTGCCCAATTTATATACCCACTATGGAGTGTGGTTGGTATGATGTTTGGAGATGAATCCCTAGGTCAACATACCCCTAAATAACTTATGAGGAAGAAACAAGCTCCCGCCCACAATCCAAATTCAAAAAATAAAATGGAAAGACTTTAGAGGTCATTTATGGGTCACCCAAGTCACTTGAAGCTTAGGGAGAACATAAACGACATTATTTATAACAAGACTAAACAAACAAGGTAATAAACCAAGAATTTATGGTCACATGAGTTCCATATAAGTGACATGGGAGAGCATACATGCAATAAGTTTTTGGTTTGCCACAAACAAAGAATTTAATCTATGAACTTTAAAACTAGCTCATAAATAAAGAATTAAAAAAAATGAAAAATATCTTAAGTTCTCTAACTAAATTATATGTTCTTTCTAATAGCACCAGCTCAAATTTGATTTGAAATTTTGACCCCTTGGCCTTGTTTTAACTTGTAAAAACTTTGATATGCTAAAATACAAGTTGTGTTAGGTTAATTTTAAGCACCAAACAAAAGTTTATGTGAGATTTAGAACTCTCTCTCTCTCTCTCTCTCTCTCTCTCTCTCTCTCTCTCTCTCTCTCTCTCTCTCTCTCTCTCTCTCTCTCTCTCTCTCTCTCTCTCTCTCTCTCTCTCTCTCTCTCTCTCTCTCTCTCTCTCTCTCTCTCTCTCTCTCTCTCTCTCTCTCTCTCTCTCTCTCTCTCTCTCTCGACCTTGGTTCCTAACAAAATTTGGGGAGTTTGCTTATCTTTAGGCCAAAAATTAAGTAAATAAACAAACAAAATTCCATTTTGAGCTCTCAAGTTTTTGAAAACACAAAGCAAAGCTACCATTTTCAATAAAAAAATTATTTTCTTTAGAAACACATATAGATAAAGACTAATTTTTGGTAAATTCACCATTAAACATGGTGATGCTACTGATTAGATCTAATAAGGTCACTGATTATAGGGTAAAAGTAGGTGAAGTCATCGAAACCAAATGGAAATTTACCTAGCAAAGTTGTTGTTTAGCATGGTCAAAGCTACCAATTTTAGATAACAAATCTGCCATTTAGTAGGTCAAATCTTCTATTTGTAAGATACCATTTTTGCACAAATAAATATCACAAATAGATCATGGGAATGGTGAAGCTACCATTACATAGGAAAAATACATCAATTATATAAAAAATATAATCATTCAATTTCTAAGCATAAAACTCTAAACTTGAATAATTAAATGCTTTTGTTAGAAAAATTAAAGGTTACACATTATTCTTCTTGGCCATATGGAATGTATGGTCCAACCGAGCATGCCATTATGTGTTTTAAAAGCAAAAAAATGTTAATTAGTTTTTATTAGTCAAAATTATAAAAATACATACATAAAAATAGACTATAACTAAACATTCTTTCCTAAAAACTAGAGGGAGCATAACATAATGAACAAAATCATAAAATATAGATAAAAACAACACAAGTAATTTACCTCATTTATCGAATTAGATGTCCAATTTTTGGCATATGGATGTTTTTGATCAGACTATGACATTAGAGACTTCTAAAAATGTTCTTCCATGGTGGTAACACTTCTACAGTAGTCACTTTCTTGGTGTGAAGATTGGCATAAAATGGGCATTATAACACTACTCTTAATGGCTTTTTGAAGGCATTCTTGTAGAAAACCTTACACATAAAATCTTTTTGGCATATGGTATGGAAACTTATATTTATATCTCTAATAACTAAATGTAACCTTATGTAGGTTAGGTTAAATTCTAACTTTGGTTGATCTAGATAAACCTAGGTTGAGTCAAGTTAACTTGAGGTTAGGTCAAAGCACTCATGAAGTCTTAACACCTCAGTTTTAGATATTTATGAAGCATGACAACTCAATTTATATATTTATGAGGTTTTGACTCACCTTTTTGAAATATTTAGTAATTAATAAATCCCTTTATTAGCTCCTTTGACCTTTGACTTCATATTTGGTTAAAAAATCCTTTTTTGATAAATGTAATTCACTAATTCAACTTGGAATTTTTGCATAGGAAAGTTAATTAAGATTTAAAATGTAATTAATATTGATTACTTATTTTTTTATTTTTTAAATTATTTTAAATGTTATGAATTAATATCTCGATAGGCCAAAAGTGTCAAATTACTAGGTCATAATTTGACTAAGGTTGAAACTGAACTAGGTTATGTTCTACATACAAGGCAATACCCTAAATAATTAAGTTGTGTCACATTTATAATCAATAAAATCCCTTACATAGATGAAATTAGGTAAATTTGGGTGATTTATAGGCTTAAATTGTGTCATGTGCTAGAAATCAAACTGAAACATGGTTTACCTACGAAAGTGGCCAAAAATGAGTGTCTACACACACATATTCACTTTTTATGGTGATCATATT
This sequence comes from Torreya grandis, assembly GCA_037957365.1. NCBI lineage: Eukaryota > Viridiplantae > Streptophyta > Pinopsida > Cupressales > Taxaceae > Torreya > Torreya grandis. The sequence continues at coordinate 542,814 of JARHVA010005121.1, read as the reverse complement.
TCCATGTACAATTTAGCTCACATTATTATTACAAAATTAAATTTGATGGTTGTATGTCCATATTTAGATATGATTGTCTTTAATATTTCCTTCGTGTAATTTATTAAAACTAACTTACAATTTTTAATATGTGTTAAAATTAAAAGTATATGGGAGAAAATAGTATAATGTTTGAAATAGAGTCATATATTATTGTGAAGTGCCTCTCATGATTGGGATACACCATTTACCACTATTATAATGTGGATACCCTTTTTACATTTGTTTAATATCATTTAGGACTTGATATTCACATTTTGTATCCATTGAATTTATATAGATACCTCATTTCTATTATAAGTACAATTGGAAAAAATAATGGAATATCCATCTCTTGCATGCCTTATTCGTATGCCCTTATAAATTTTAATTATGAAAGTTTGATGAAGTGGTTATGTTTTACCTCCTCATTTGGGATGTTCTCTTTGTGTAGATTCTTTACATTCTTGCTTGATGATTCTTCCTTTATTGAAAGGTTGTCCTCTTCTTGGAGTCAACTTGCATTCACCCATGTAATCACGAAGTGATGTTGTGATATCTCCTTCTCCATAAATTTGTTTCCCTTGTTTTAAGGAATCTTATTTGTACCTTTAAATTATTGAAAGTTTATAATTCTCATGTATTCATAGGACTTAGAATATTTTGGTGGTTATAGCTCTTTTGTTTCACTTCATAAACTTTGTTATCTCCCTCTCAAATTCACTCAACTTGATGTGTGTGTGTGTGTGTGTGTGTGTGTGTGTGTGTGTGTGTGTGTGTGTGTGTGTGTGTGTGTGTGTGTGTGTGTGTGTGTGTGTGTGTGTGTGTTTGTGTGTGTGTGTGTGTGTAATTCCACTTTGGATCTCATCGATGGAACATTTGAGACCAATTTGTGGCACAAGTTGAAGTAATGAGTCCTAAAATGTAACTTTTTGTAGGGAAGAAACAAGTTCCTAAGATGAAACCAACATTTATGCCTCTAAGACATTTATGTGAAAATAAATCACTTAAAGAACATATAAATGGTAAAATTACATGTGATATTAAAACCTTGAAATTTAAATCCACTTGGAATCATGTTTTCACTACTATTTAGGGAGGCAAAAACACTGACAATAAATGTTGTCAAAGTTGAAGTGGCAATTAGAGAACTCCGCTTTTAGTGCTCTATGGATGGAAAATAGGTTTGTCAATAAGTTTGGGGTAAAATAATATGTTAGTATCAGGTTTTTTTGCTTTTATCATTCCTATTAGAGATACCCATCACCCATTCCAGCCTCAAGAATGCCCTTCCCAATATAAGAAAAATGTAATTTTAAAGCCTAACTTTAGATATGTGTAAAAAAAATCATAAGTTATTTGGATGAAATAAAAGAACCATTGTGTGGATGTAAAATACATATATTTTCATCTTAGATCATGCCTATGGATCCTTAAATACCATTATGTGGCATAAGTTGCAGTAATGGGTCCTAAAATGTAATTTTTTGTAGTCAAGAGACAAGTTCTTGAGTTCCAACTAGAATTTATGCCTCTAGGACCTCTAAGTGGAAATAAATTACTTAAAACATAGATATGTAATAAAATTACATGTTATCCCATTACATAGACCTTCAAATCCAACATAAAATGTGTTTTCACTACTGCTCAAGACTGCAAAAACATTGACAACAAATATTGTCAAATTTGAAGCAGTAGTTGGAGAACCTTGCCTCTAGTGATTTGTGTCTATAAATTGGCACCACCAACATGTCTAAGTGATGGGTAATGTCTAGGAATAACTTATTGGCCTTGATCATGCCTAGTTGAGAGACCCAACACTCACTCTAGCCTCAAGAATGCCCTTCTCAATACAAGAAAAATGTATTTTTTAGTCTAAAATAGAAACTATAAGTTTTTTGGATGAACCATAAGAACCCTTGTATGAATGTTAAATACCTATAATTTCACCTTAGATTAAATTAATGGAAAAATCAAGACCAATTTTTATCATAATTTGTAATAATTGGTTGTAAAATGCATTTTTTTTGTAGTGAAGAGACAAGTTCTTGAGCTTTAACTGGAATTTATGCCTCTAGGACCTCCAGGTGAAAACATATCACTTTGAACACACACACACACACACACACACACACACACAGGAAAATTATATTTGATCCCATGAACAAAATGTCTAAACCCATCCAAATTCATGTTTTTATAACTTTTAAAGAGTTTGGAAACACTGACAACAAATGTTATCAAAATTGAAGTGGCAGTTGTAGAACTCCACTTGTGATGCTTCATGCAAGGAAATTGGTATTCCCAACATGTTCATGGTGGTAGATAATGTTGAGGGATATATTATTATCCTCCCATCATGCCTAGTTGAGAAACTAACTTACCATTCTAACCTCAACAATGCCTTAAATCTTTAATAACTAATTAATTTTATTAATCTTTTCTTACCTTTAAGAACATGAAATTAATTTCTAACAGTGCTAACCAATTGAAGGTCAAAGCTTATTTGGAACCACTAACCTACAAAAAAATGTTAGTAAGTAATTAAAAATGAAATTTATATGCACTACCTACAAAATCAAAAAACTTTGATAAAATTGATTACATCTACATTTGACAAGTCAACATACCTTCGAATTTTAATCCAACTAACCACTATGATCTACTCTAATCTTGATAGTAATAATAATAGCTTCATGTTTTGACTCTTTAACATTCCATAGACTCCTATTTAATGGCCTTCCATGATATTTGAGTAATTTAATATTTATTTCAATAACTTAATTTAAATAATAAAATATCTTCATTTTTATTTCAAAGTCTTCAAGTAACCATACATCTAAATTTTTGATAGGATATCATCGGAGCCAAGTTTCAATGACTACCACAGACCTAGTGGGATAATTATTATTTCTCCATCTACAACTAGGGAAGTCAATATTTTATTTTCCTCTACACACTAACATAATTATGAATTTGTTCCCTCTTCATTTTCCTTGTCTATAATAACTACAAAAACATGCCTTGTATCACCAAAAAAGCAATTTTTTAATTGACAATATCAAGATATATAATGAAAATAAATATTACATAATGATTAATCTTCTACCTGGTTGGACCAGATCAAACACATGGTAAAGTTCATGTGACGATGTCATATATATAATTTTTAATGTTGGTGGAAACTGGTATGTGATGATTGGAATTAGAGATTTGTATTTCTAGTCATTCACCCACTCTTGTGACTCACACTCATTCCAAATAGAGTCCATGCATGAAAAATAAAAACATGCCAAGTGTCTAGTATGAATAGTCCAAGAACCTACAATTGAGATACAAAATGAGTGGAGCTCACTTGATCCCATTACAGTCATACAATCCTCACACATTACCAAGTGTTATTCTTCCATCAACCAAATTTTTTTATGAATAGTATAATTTTCTTGAGCACCACAATACATGTTCTCATTACACCATTCTTTAATGGTTTTTACATCAGTCAAATAACACCGTATTTATATTTCAATTCTTCTCTTGTAATGGATATTTTTACACATGATCTAGCACCATCTTGTTCCCCTTTTCCATGGTCAGCATTAGTAAAGCTCCAAATATGTTATACACCAGTGGTAATGTGCATATTTATCAACAATTAAAACATTCATGCATTCTTGAATTATGACTTGATATTATTTGCCCATATTTAATGCTAATTGAAAATAATGTTCCTTTTAGTCAACTATCCATAGAAAATCTCAAAACAACCTTGCAAATACTCTGTATAATGTGATCATTCATCACTAATATAGAAATGGTACTTCCTTAATATTTTTAAATCTTGTGATATACTATTAGTGGATAAATCTTATAAGCGTGAATATGGAAACCTATATTGAATTATAATATTATGTCTGAACTTCTATTTGTGGTTTAAATATGTAATTCTTAGCAAATATGACTACTAAAATAATAGAACCAAGTGGGAATGTGTCCTTGCTTAGCTTGAAATGTTTATCTGACCATAGAGCCATGTGTGTATGCTTTTCATACTCATAAATAATTTCCTCCCTAAATTTAACCATAAATTCTAAAACAAGAATTTGTTTTGTAACAACTTCACACCTTTTAAATTATTTTCCATATTTTACTTGATAAGTCATAAAATTAGATTTTATCAAACCAACTAATTCCTATCCAATTGCACTTGTACTCTCATGGATTGAATTTTTTATTTTTGTAATCCACTACAAATGTTACAATTTCCATCCAAACACACTTTATTATAAAAGAACTGTCCATATGGTTTTTCATAAAAAATGGTAGGAATAAATTTCCTAGCTGATTTTGGTGGAACTTATATGACACACTCCTAAAAAATATTGTTAGTGTGTAAAGTATAATGTATATGGTGAAAAACATCATAGTGAATTGAAAATTCAACATGTTTCCTAGAACAAAAAGTGGTGCATATGTGATTTATTTTTACATAAAGTAGTTTATACATCTCAAAATATCTTTGACTAATAAAAAATTGTGGATATTTTTTTTAAAAAACATAGACTAAAATTATGATTGGGTCATATCCAAGAAATTTTACCAATGCAATTCACAATTACGAGAATCAGCTCCTCTTTTTATTACATCTCTTGTATTGGGTGAAACTTTTGTATTGTATTTCCAAAATTTTCCAAGTAAATATTTGATAACATTGGTTATAGACTTGTCCTTTTGTGGAAATATACCAAAAAATGCCCAGATCTTAGTGGTATTGACATCATTAAGTATTTAGTGTCTTCCAATTGCTTTCATTAATGTTTTTTTTTTATTTATGTCTAATGTTTGTCTAGTTTTTGAAATCAATTATTTTTTCCTTGTTTAACCAGATAAGTTGTAATTATATAGCAAGTAGCATTAAAATATTTATTGTGTGATTTTGGGCCTACAATATGATATGCATCATGTAGATTTTTAATAATTTATTTATTTTCATCATCCATGTTAGATATTCTTAGTCCTAAGGTGTACATTGTAGGTCTTGTCTTAATCAATTTCATTAACAAAACAAATAGTTGGCATTTAGTACTATCAAAATCTAATTTATCAAATAAATTATTCCAATGTTTTTAGCTAGTCTTCTTGAATAGCAGTCATACATTTTGTTATGCATTGGTTTCAAAAAAAATCATCAACTTCAATTAAGTACTTACCTTTTATATGCATAATCCTTGGAGCTATTTTTAATAGTGTAATTTTTTGAGAGGGTATTTCAAAATCATTATTTTTATGTAGATCATATTTATGAATTATATATCACCTCAGTCATGTACACTTGGAAAACTAAGACTTTGATTGTTCCTCTCAAATATAGACTTCTCCCACTTCTGTAAGTCTCACATCTAATCTTTTTTTTGTTTATTAGCCTATATCTTAGTGTTACTAGTCTTATGTTGATGACCTAGGCCTTTTATCTTGTCCAAAATGCTTAAAACCTACTTATATTATGCCTCTACATGTTTTGAGCCAGCAATTATTTCATACTCCCTTGACACTTACATCCCAAAAAGATACATATGTTAACATAGGTGTCATATTCTTACATGTGTCTAGTGCCTTCAATTGATCTATTTTTCAAATTAAATATATCCTAATGGTCATCCTGAGTTATATTATGTTATATATTCTCCCAATAGGAGTGGTATATATGCACAATCATTTCTCATTCTAAAATCACCTAGCATAGACCTAGTATTCATAATAAAGAGAATTTAATCAAGAACTCAAGTGAGAAAAGCTTCCTTATTTTTGATTATTTCCACATTAGTCATAGGGAAAACACATCTAGAGGTTTAAATTATTGAAGTAGCATTTCAAGAGCTATATTTTCCAAGTTACAATCTAGGTCACTATTGTACTTTTTTATCATACATTACATGATTCACACATAATCCAACACATATGGGAGAACTATATAAGTGTGAGGGCCTCTTAATAATATTTGATATGTAGGTAGTACTTGATTATAGAGAGGTCTTTGGGGTATCTCAAGACCATTTTCCCACTAACCCATTTTTCCCACAACCAATATGAAAATAAATAACTATGGTTTATGATTTGATAAGGAGAGACAGTCCATGACCCAGATCTAAATGCACTAGAATGAGTTTGAAGATGAACCTAGAAGCATACATGTGGTTACATCCAATTTTAGTAGGTATTCCATACTATACACCTACATTAGATCTTTACATAATTGTCAATGCAACCATCCCAGGTTGACGTAAGTGTCCAGGACTACAAAGGCACTTAATCTAAATTTGGTGATTGTTATAAAATATTATTATAGTCTACTTCTTGAATTTTTCAAATTCAAATTTATATTAACATCAGTACTACCTAAGTATTTTATTTCTTTGGCATTACAGTATCTAGCATAGTTATGTTTATTATTTTTAACATATCTCAATATAATAAATTTAGTATATGTTTTATTTGACTTTTAAAATAAACTAGATTATTGTGTGTGTGTGTGTGTATCACCCTTAAGATTATTCATTTTTATATTCTTAACCCTAACTAGAAATTATTAGGATCCACATCTAATTTAAGGTTAAACATTTGGTGAACCCAATCTTTAATCTCTAAACCCTAGGTGAATTAAGGTTTCTTGATAATTTTCATTTCTAATCCATGATTGATATAAAATATGTGAAATGTAGATGCATATATCACCCATCTTAGGTATCAATTTTTAATAGTTTTTGTCATTTATAGTATAACCTACCTTCTCTATTAAGAAAATTTTCAAGCATCATCAGATGGTTTTAAAATGGAGAAAACACTTGATCTCTATTCATAATTCCATTTTTAATTCTATAGATCCAGTATCTAGATGCCAATGTGCATGCTCTCAACCTTTTATTATACCTAAGTCTTATTTTAATGATAACTACCATCCCTCACCCACTATATTCCCATGACTTATATTGGATTTTATGGTCCATGTTGTTACTACTCAAAGAGGTAAGGTTGCTCAACCTAATCTACCATGTATTAATATACAATAGGTACCTTTTAAACCTAAGCTTGTGATAAACTATAAGGGATATGACCTTGTTGATAAATTGAGTAATACACCTGCTAAGATTTCAATCATTGATCTCCTAAATCAATCTATTATTTACAAGCATATCATGTATGAGGCATTGTGTGAGACCCATGTTTTGAGTGATATTAAACCAACTTATTTTTTATACATCATGAAATATTTCAAGAACAATACAAAGGTAATTAACTTTGATCTAATAGATTTACCATTCAAATATATTATTAACCAATATTTTCCTTTGTTCATATAAGTGACCATGCAAAATAAGGGCATCAAAAGGGTGTTCATTGATAATGGACTAGGCCTAAACATTTGTAGAATAAACTTCCTAACCACCATGGGTATTATCACAAATATTATTCAAAAATAGGCTATACATGTAAAAGGATTTTATAATTCAAATAGCCCTATGGTTGGTCAAATCACATTGGATGTGACATTGGGACCAAAAATGGTTTCAACTACTTTTCAAGTAATGTCTCAATCAGTACATTATAATTTAATTTTGGGTAGAGCTAACATACATTAAATGGAATTTGTCCCATATACACTTCAACGATGTATAAAATTCATACTTTATGAGACCTTATTAACCATGCCTACCGATGATAAACCTTTCAAATTTTACAAAATGATACATTCTAAAATCAAAAGAACTCATATAGTGTTACCACCTAAATAATGGATTCTTATTTAGCATATACACACATATAAAATATGTGATTTGATTAAAATGGATTTTTCAATCTCCATATGCCAATAAGGTGATCAATACTAAGGTACACATAGATACGCATCAAGAGTAGTATCCATTACCAAAATAGCCAATAAAACCATAAGAGCCCCTAACATTTGAGTTTCTTTTATTGGTCAATACTTAGGAAAAAGAGGGCCATGTATAAAATTACTATGATAGTGATGATGATACCACTTATGATATGATAGATGAGACAATATAAAAACTTAAATTTAATACACTTGATCACTTTTCACATAACCTATTCAAACCTATAGGTCCTAGTACATATAAGCTAAATCCACTTTCAGAAGATACAAAACTAAATCCAAATAAGGGAAATACTAAATAAGTAGATGAGCATGTAAATTCTTGTTACTCCATATATCCCTCTTAGTTGAAAACATTGAGTAAACCTTACAAGGGCTAAATGCAAGTACATCATGTGACCAATGTGGATTCTTCTCAAAATGATTCACAACATAATTTATAGATCATGAGACAACATGATGCTACAAATGCCATATTACTTATGTTACTTGGAAATATAATTATTTATTTACCTTCTACTTGACACAAATCAAGTATTATACTTATACTTACATAGGGGGTACCATATTGTAATTACCATCAGATAATTAGCCATAATACCAATAAATTTTGAGGCATTGAAGAACCTAATTCAGAAATATAAGAATGAAGGACACATAAAAATTGTGTTAAAAATGTGAAAAAGGTAAAATCCTTCCTATCTTTAAAAATATAACTACCTTTCAAAGTGATCAAAGCATGAATATTTAACTATTACTACTAATATTGATGGGGTATATTACTTCCATCTTCATTTTGATAAGAATAAGTGGGATACAACTTGTGGCATTATTTTTCTCAAACACTTGGGACATATTATTTGTGAAATCATATAATCTCCATTGATGCTATAATCTCAAGAATAAATTTTATTACCTATTGCCTATGGTCTACTTGTGGTAACTTTGACCATATGGATATCAGACAACAAACCACATTTAGAATTAAAACTTAGACAACATTGGCTAGTTGATTAGAATACCAAACTAGAGTATTAATTTTCCTAATATGGATAATGAGATTTTCATACAACATGATGGGTATGGTTATTTTACCACACCATTGTCTTTAAGTGAACCATTAGATAGAACAATTGAAGAAGTGGCAATGCGTCACTATAAACAAATCTTGAATTTTTTTCTAAGTGGTCCTACACCTTTTGGTTATGAGTAATTTATTTATTAGGACACTTCTAATATTTTAAAAGTACCAAAAAATAATTAAAAAAAAAATAAAAAAATACATAAATATTTTCTACATCTACATATTATATTGGCTCATTGGCATATATGTTATTAATTCCATGTTGATGGATAGAATATTAAATACTTCTACATACACATGTATTTCACACTTCTATTTGAGTGTGATACATGCATACACAAATACATGATCTATGCACTTATATATGTTGTGCCTTCCCTTTTCTCATGTCACTAGGACATTGGGGGCATCCACCTTCTTTGATCATGATACTTCCAAGTTATATCAGTATATGGTCACTTTACATTATCATGTTTGGGATAATATGGACTTACACATGCCTTTATCCATTTTAATATCTTATACAATGTACTTGATATGCTAGGTAATTGATTTTTTTAACACATTGGATCCATGGGATACTATGATATGTTTATGTCATTTGCTTATGTTTTCATTTATACACTTCTTTGAGTGTCTTGTGTTGCCATTGTCTTATTTGTTGAGCATTTGAATATGTTCTATTGTTTTTGGCCCTCATGCCTTTATTTTCCTCTTTGACATTTGAAAATATCATTGATATATATATGTTGACATTTTAATATGACACTTCTTGATTTGTGGACATTCAACTAAGTCATGACTATTCAATTATGTGTCATTTGAACATAACCCTTATATACGGCCTCCTTGGACCATTATTTTTTAATTTGATTTTGAATGCTCTTTTTTTGTGTGCTTGATTGATTATTAATCTTATACTATTACTATCTAGACATTACCATGATCTTTATCATGCATATTAAGCTTTGATGTGATCACATTCTATGCACTTTAATGATACATTTACCTAGACATGTTCCCCTATATGCTACATGGTTCATTCATAGTTATATGGTTATCTTATCCTTTTGAGGTGAGGTAACTACCATATTATGTTATTATCTCACCTCAAAGGGGGGCATATCAGTGGGGACATGTCATATAACATGACTTACACATATTAACAGTTTTAGATTCAGTGGGGGCATGTTTTGAAACTATGTTCTCCACACATATTTAGTATGCAACATACCCAGATTATAGTGGGGGAATATTTTTGAAACATGTCCTCCACATTGGCACTTATATAATGTTTTATATTTGTTCATATATAGTATGTATATGTTTTAGAAACATGATCTCCACACTTACATAGCTCTCAGATGTTAAGGTGTGGAGCTAAAAGCTTCAACTATTTGCAGACACAAGAGAAAGGATGCTGAAGAACCAGAGCCACCAACGTTGGTAGTATGACCGACGATGGTTAGATGTAGTGGAGAAGGAGACCGGCGATGGCAGGGAGTCGGCCGACGTTGATAGCACCAGACTAGCAGGGACCGGTGTCGGTCGCCTGTGTATTTTCAAAACTGCTATTGATGAACAGTTAGTTAAGTGAAGCGAGTGTTTGCATGTCAAGCGACTAATTATAGTCACGAGCTGCGTGTCTAATTATTGTAACTTGAGTTCTATTTTTGTAAGCATGGGATCTTATTTATAGACCCATAAGGCATGTATTGTAATTAATCAAGAAGGCAAGTAAAAAGCATTGAAACTAGCAAGGTCAAGGAGATCAGTTGAAGCATTCAAGGAGGGATAATAACTCAGGCTTTAGAGTTGTTGTGTTGAGAAAGAGAGAGAGGGAAGAAGGTCTTGAGGTGTGGCAAGCCTTTGAGGTGGAGGAAGAAGTGGCATCTTCTTTATTGTATTTTCTTCTAGTAATATTTAATACAAGAGTGTGTATTGTCTCTCAAATTCTTTGTTGTCTCAAGTTTCTAGCTACTTTATCATTCTGGTATAATTCCATGTTTAATTGCATATAATAAAGTAATCAATTGTGCTCTAATTGGTAGAGCTTCAGATCCCCTAACAAGTGGTATCAAAGCTACGGTTTGCAGGAAGCAGGGTATTGTTTTTTGATTACAGGTCATTCACAGGGTTTTCTGATTGAGTGGGAGTTCAGCAATGGTAGAAGAAAATAGGCTACAAATGGAGAAGTTTAATGGCAAGAATTATCAACATTGGAGGATGCAGATTGAGGACTATCTATATCAGAATGATTTATACTTACCGTTGGGTGGGGTTGCATGCAAGCCCACAGATATGAAGGATGAAGAATGGAACTTTCTTGATCAGAAGGCTCTAGGTTCCATAAGGTTGAGCCTTGCATCATCTGTGATTTCCAGCTTATCACAGTGTAAGACAATGAAAGAGTTGATAAAGTCCTTGGCGAATTTATATGAAAAGCCCTCGGCTTCTAATAAGGTATATCTTATGAAGCAGCTATTTACTTTGCAAATGCAGGAAGGTGGATCGGTACATACTCATCTCAGTGATTTCCATGGTTTGGTAAACCAATTAGCTTCAGTCAATATTGTTTTTGATGATGAGGTAAAGGCTCTCTTGATTTTATGTTCTTTGCCTGAAAGTTGGGATGGTTTGGTTATGGCAGTAAGTAATTCTGCATCTGCTTCTAAAATCTTAAAAGTTGATAATGTTGTGAGTGTGATCTTGAATGAAGAAATACGCAGGAGAAGCACAGGTGAATCATCATGGAATGCTCTAAGTGCAGAAAGTAGGGGAAGGCAAAGGGAGAAGGTTGAGCAAGGGAAGTCAAGGTCGGGAAGGAGATCCGAGTCCAAAGGTATTACCTGCTAGTTTTATGGAAAGAAAGGACATACAAAGAAGGAGTGTTGGTTGAGAGATAAAGAGAATCAACATGCAGGTATGGAAGAAGCAAAGGATGCAAATATTGTGATGCAGGACGCTCTCATACTTTCTTCGGATAGTCAGGTAGGATCATGGATTTTAGATTCTGGTTCATCTTTTCATGCATCCCCAAATAGAGATTTTTTTTATGAGTATGAACATGGAGACTTTGGAGTGCTCTATTTAGGGGATGGTACGCCTTTTCAGATAGTTGGCAAAGGGAAAGTGCAGCTGAGATTGCAGATTGACAACACATGGGTGTTGAAAGAGGTCGTGCATGTTCCAATTCTGAAGCAGAGTCTGATTTCTATAGGAAGGTTGGGTGATGAGGGATGCACAATAACCCTCACAGTGGATTCTTGGAAGGTTACCAAGGGAGCACTTGTTCTAGCAAGAAGTAAGAAAGAAGACACTCTTTATCTGTCTACTTGTATTACTGATTCTACTTCTGGTGTAGATTCAAAGACGTGGCCTAATAGGCTTGGTCACAAGAATAGGAAGGGAATGGAAGTTCTTGATCCAAAAGGTATGTGTTCAAATTTGGAAAGCATTGATAGAGTTCATTGCAGAAAGAGGAAATTTGATGCTTTTGACAGGAACAAAGAAGCCTTGGTGTTTATGGAGGAGATGAAGGTCACAGGGGCTGAATAAATCTGAGCAGGGCAGCATGGACAGTGGTTTGATCCAAGGAGAGCTCACGGATGAAAATTTCATCACTTATAGGAACATAGACACCGATGTCGGTTGCTTGGCACCGACGTCAGTCATCCAGATACCGACATCGGTCATGGGCAGACCAGTAGGGTCGGTAGGTCAGACAGGAGAAGTCTAACGTCGGTCATAAGGACTGACGTCGACAGGAGGGACACCGGTGTCGGCCAGGGAAACGATGTCAGCCGTCAGGGTTAGTGTAGGGAACCAATATCGGTCGAGAGCAGACTGGGAGATGGCCGATATCAGTCACTGGAACGGATGTTGGGTGAATATAATAAGTCTCAAACACCCATGTGGAGGTCAAGAAAGGTATGTGAACCTCATATTCATTGTTCACCTTCTTTATATTGCTTACTGATAGTCATGAACTAGGAAGATGGAAGAAGCAATGCAGGTAGAATCCAAAAATAGTGGGAGCTTGGCATGGATGAGGGGTGTGAGTCCTTGGAGAACCAAACAGGTAATTGTTGGTAGCGTTGTTAGCTGGAAGGAAGCACTGGATAGAGGGATGGATTCCCATTTTAGAGAAGAGAGTGGATGGACACATGAGACAGAAGGCTATGGTATATGGTCTTGAGTATGCTGTAGAACAATGGACGTTTGACCATTGTATTTTATCTTTACCAGGTTGGATAATATTAGCTACATTATCCTGTTACTGTATTGTGTTACTTGTTACAGGGGTTTCATATACATGGAGTTTTCTGAGCTAAGGGTAGAGTTGGTTCAGAAGTATGTCATGGAGAATTTAGGAGCAGTAAAATTCTTGTGGCATAAGAGACAGGTATTGCATCACAGGTTTGCGTGGTGGTTGGTCTTCAAGAGTGACATTGAAGAGGGATACAAAGCCTAAGGAACAAAATAGATGGTGTATAGGTACAGGTACAAGTTGTAGCTGTTTATCTCCAAGTGGGAGATTGTTAAGGTGTGGAGCTAAAAGCTTCAACTATTTGCAGACACAAGAGAAAGGATGCTAAAGAACCAGAGCCAACTGGCATCGTCAGTATGACTGACGTCGGTTAGATGCAGTGGAGAAAGAGACCGGCGACGGCAGGGAGTTAGCCGACATCGGCAGCACCAGACTAGCAGGGACTGGCGTCAGTCACCTGTGTATTTTTGGAACTGCTATTGATGAACAGTTAGTTAAGTGAAGCGAGTGTTTGCATGTTAAGTGACTAATTATAGTCATAAGCTGTGTGTCTAATTATTGTAACTTGAGTTCTATTTTTGTAAGCATGGGATCTTATTTATAGACCCATAAGGCATGTATTGTAATTAATCAAGAAGGCAAGTAAAAAGCATTGAAGCTAGCAAGGTCAAGGAGATCAACTGAAGCATTCAAGGAGGGATAATAACTCAGGCTTTAGAGTTGTTGTGTTGAGCAAGAGAGAGAGGGAAGAAGGTCTTGAGGTGTGGCAAGACTTTGAGGTGGAAGAAGAAGTGGCATATTCCTTATTGTATTTTATTCTAGTAATATTTAATACAAGAGTGTGTATTGTCTCTCAAATTCTTTGTTGTCTCAAGTTTCTAGCTACTTTATCATTCTAGTATAATTCCGTGTTTAATTGCATATAAGAAAGTAATCAATTGTGCTCTAATTGGTAGAGCTTCAGATCCCCTAACATCAGATTGGTTGGATTCATGATTATATGATTCAGATACACATTTGTGGTAGAATTATATACATTGGTACCATTATTATACATAGGATTAGCATGAGACATATATAATGTGAATATGTTATGAAATTTGTGCCTAATCTTGAAAAATCCAAATAAATTTTAGATTCCAAACACTTTTAATGAATCCCACCATCCACCATGTTGGAATTTTATAGACTATATTAAGCTAATTTACTATAGTAATTGGATCACTTTTGGGTATGTTTGAGGTGATTAAATCACTCAATATTGAAAAAGTTTTTATGTTGGACTTGATTATATCATCCAGCCTCTCCAATTTGATAGTGTGAGGTGACTTTGTTCACTAATAATCACTAAGTTATAAGTATGATTAGGTTACATGGTTGATATAGTCTCAATTGATAAGTGCCAATCCTCCTTTTCTCCAAGGTTGGGGGCATGGGCCCTCTCTCTCTCTCTCTCTCTCTCCTCTCTCTTCTCTCTCTCATCTCTCTCTCTCTCATCTCTCTCTCTCTCTCTCTCTCTCTCTCTCTCTTCTCTCTCTCTCTCTCTCTCCCCTTATATATATGCACTTTCCAAATTTTTATTTTTCCTAATATTAATTTTATTGATTCATAATGATACATCTTTCAAATGAAATTACGAAAGGACAAGACAGTTACATCGATACACAATTGTACTACTAAAACTTGCTCTCTTTAAATTTCAATAATTTTAATGCTTTCAATTTTAGATTATATGCAATGATTATACATTGTAACATGATCTTGGTTGTAGGTTAGTTACTAGTAAATCACTCAGGTTGGACTCAAATAAAGGCAAGGTGTGTTATAAACACCTGGTTATGCATTCATTTTCCTTTAAAATAGTAATTTATTTACTAGATTAAAGGAGAGGTAAATTTAGATTATATTTATGAATTATATAACACCTCAATTTTATACACTTATCAAATTCAGACCTTGGTTGTTCCTCTCAGTTCTAGACTTTTTTGACATCTGCAAGTCTTGCATCTACTCTTTATTGCACCCCTTGGCCTATCTCTTATTCTGATCATTATTATGTTGATTACCCAATAATTTTATCTTTCCCATAATTCTTAAATCTTGATTTGCTTATGCCTCTACAAGTTCTAAGCCTGCACCTATTTTCTTGCTTCTTGGACACTTGCATCCCAGATAGACACCTACATTGGCATATGTGTTTTATTCTAATGTAAGTGTCCAATGCCCTGAAGTCATCTAATTTTGAAATGAAACATATCATAATGGTTATCCTAAGTGCTATTATGTGAGATATTTTTTGATAGGAATAATATGTATGCACAATCACTCCTCATTCTAAACACACCTAGCATAGACCTATCATTCACACAAAAGAACATTCAATAAAGAAAAAAAGTGGGAAAAACTTCCCTATTTTATCATTTTTCCATATCAGTCATAGACACAACACATTTACAATTTTTAAGTACTAAAGTGACATCCCAAGGGCTATACTTTCTAAGTTACAAGATAGGTCATTATTATACTTGATTTATCACACATTGCATGATTCACACACAAGGTAACACATAGGGGATAACTACATAAGTCTAATGCCCTCTTCAAAGTATTATATATGTAAGTAGAGCTTACTGATAGAGGGGTCTTTGGGTTAACTCAACATTATGTGGCCACTAACCCATTTTTGCAACATCTAATATGAAGATGAAGAACTAGGGTTTAATTAGTTGACAAGGAGTGATATTCTATGTCCTAGATCTAACTATACCATAGTGAAGGTGATGATTAATGTAGAAGCATATATATGGTCACATCTAATTTTAGTAAGTATTTTATATTAGACACCTACATCTGATATAGATACTAGTGTCAACACAACTGTCCTAGGATGATACAATTTTTTGTGGCTACATAAGCACTTAATCCAAAATTTGGTGACTATTCTAGAATATCATTCTAGTATACTTACTACATGTTCTAGATCTAGTTCTGTATTAGCATCAGAAGTAGTTAAGTATCTTATTTCTTTGTCATTACAATATATATCATAGTGTGTTTCCTATTTTTAGCATATCTTAGTGTAATAATTTTAGTATATGTTTTGTATGATTTTTACAATTAATTGGTGTGCTATAGATCTATTTATCATCCTTATGCTTATTCATTTTTATACTCTTAACCCTATCAACCCATTATTAAGATCTAATATAATTTAGGGTTAAACTGCTCACTACTCATTTCTTCATTGTTAATTTCATTATTTAATTATGGGATGGCATTTTCTTCATTATTACTTTCATCATTATGTGTTTCAATGAAATTATTTTCATTGATAGGGGGTAAATCATCATACAAAGATTCATCATCAATAAAATAATAAAAAATACTTAGAATGTAGACTTGTAGCATAATTTGGACTTCTAGGTAAATATTCATCATCATTATTCAATTGATTATTGTCAATTCCATCATTATCTATGATATTTTTCTCATTAGGGTTGTAACTTGTCTGGAGTAAAATGCTTGGATTCGTACCTTTTCTTTTTCTCTTAAAGCTTCTAATTACTCTAGTGTTTTGTGATTTAACTTATTCCTCTTATTTGATTTATCTCCATCACCCATGACAAGAGAAAGAATAATTTGATTGCTTTTGATGGTGGGGAACCAAAGAACAATTTGATTCATTTTGATGGTGGGAGACCAAAATAACAATTTGATTCCTCTTATCTTCATTGTGGGGTTACAATTCTCAAAATACCCTTAAATAAATGTTGGACAAAGTTTTATTGTCTATTGAGATAATAACATGTATGCATTATAGCAGGTACACATTTTATATATTATGTCTATGTGATCATATATAATATTATTATGATATATGATTATATTACATGACACAAACCTATGCTAGGTTGAAGGGACTCGAATTGGCCCCAATTTCCTTCTTGATTGAATTGGTGGAATTGATATCCAAATTACTTCCTTATAGTAAAAATTAGGTTCACATAGTTCAATTTCATCCAAATTGCATCAATCATTTTAATAATGGACTAATTACATAAATATGTTAGGAAACATGAGCTTGTTTAGCCCCTTGAATCATAGCATAGACTTAGAATTAGATTCAAGGGTTCAGATTGGTGTTAATTACCTCCATTTTTACATTTGTAATAAAATTAGGGTTGATTAATCCATATGTTAGATCCTATGTACAATCAACTTACCCATAAATTAGGTTCATAGGGCTGTACCAATTAATTAATTGGATCAATTAATGATATAATTTAACCTAGTTTAGCCCCAAATCACATTTGACTATTGTAGTTAGGTTGAAGGGGATCAAATTGACCCCAACTTCCTTCATGATTGAATTGGTGGACTATTTGATTTATTTTATTATGACATTGGGGTCGATTGACCCCACCTCCCCCAAAATACATCTTGTACAGAAAAAATCAAGTTCATAAAGTTTCATTTCATCCAATTTGCATCACTAATTCTAATAATCGACTAATTGGCTTAATATGTTAATAAATATGGGTTAATTTAGCTTTAAATCACATCTTAGACTCATAGTTAGGTTAAATGTGTTCAGATTTTACCCAATTACCTTCATGTTTTCATTTATGGTAAAATTAGGGTTTAGGGTTTGGAGTTTAGGGTTTAAGGTTGTAACAATCAAATAATTGACTTAATATGTCACTAAATATGAACTAATTTATCCCCAAATCACATCCTAGACTCATAGTTTGGTTCAATGAGTTTAAATTATCCCCAATTACCTTCTTGTAAATACATTTGTGATAAAATTAGGGTTTAGGTTTTTGAATTTGTATTTGTGATAAAATTAGGGTTTAGATTAAATTAGTTTTTATGGTTTAGGTTCAAAATGTTAGGAAACATGAGCTAATTTAGCTCCTTGAATCACATATTAGACTTTTAGTTGGGTTTAATAGGTTTAAATTAGCCCCAATTACCTTCATATTTAAATTCATGACAAAATTAGGGTCGATTGATCCATAAATCAGGTTAACCATGATCAATATGGCCTAAATCATGTCTCTAATTGCACCAATTGACTAATTGGATCTATTCATGAATGAATTAGAGATATTTTATCCCCAAATCACACCTTGCTCTTATAATTAAGGTGAAATAACTCAAATTGGATTCAAGTTCCTCTTTGATTGAATGAAACAACTATTTGGTTAATTATATGATGAAATTAGGTCAATTTCACTCTAAATAACATCATATTCAATTGAAAATATGTTCATTGGCTCAATTTGTTTAACAATGTGTCACTGATTACACCATTTGACTAATAGGCTCAATCTATGATGAAATCAAAGCCAATTTAGCCTTAAATCATGTTATATAGTCACAATTATGTTCAAGGGCCTCATATTCACCCTAATTATCTCCAAAATTGAGCCAATCAACTATTTCATTCATTATATGATGGCATTCAAATTTATTGAGCCCAAAACCACATCTTATACATGTCAAACTTACATATGTCATTGAATCAAATGATTTTTTTCTTCATTTTGTGATGAAATTAAAATTGATAAAGCCCAAAATCATATTTTATAGTCATGAACTTAGGTTGAATGGGCTCAAATCATCTCCAATTGCATTTAGATTCAACCATTAAACTATTTGGTTTATTTATTTATGACATTACAATAGAATTTCCAAAATTAAATCATTTATAGTGAAAATTACATTCATGAGGTTGAATTTCATTCAAATTATATCATCAATTGCACCAATTCACTCAATCTAAGATAATTTATCCTTAAATCACATCTTATACATGCATTTATGTTCAAGGGGTTCAAATTGATCATAATTTCATCCACCATTAAAATAATTAACTCATTCATTCATTTTGTAATTAAACTAGGCCCAGTTGAACCCTAAAAGATGTTATATATAATCTAAATTATGATTACAAGTACAAACTCACCAAAATTGCATCACTTTATCCATGATGTCCTTTTTTGTGGTTGTGTATATCATGATGCACTCCAATTTAAAATAAAGATATAAAAATAACAAATGTGAACTAACATGGATAAATTTGAATTAAATAATTATAAAAGTGAACTAAATAATTATAAATAAGTGTATATCATGATACTTAGATAAATATAAAAATGTATGAGTAGACTAAATTTAATTTCTTGATGCTATGTCAACATAATGTATACACGTTATAAATTGTATGCATTGTAGCATGTACGTGTTATGCTTTATTTGAATTCAAAAACTAAGCCTTTCACTCATACATGGCTTGGATTCTAAAGCCAGAGACTGAGACCTATCAACACAGTCAAATGTTGGGGTTTTGATATAAAATAACAAAATTAAACTTCCATCACCAAATACATTATGAAATTCAATGATAAAATTCATAAAATTATTACCATGATAACAAGCAAACTTTCCTCTTTCCAAATATATGTTTTTTAGAATTTTTGGACTATTTTAAGGTTTCAATCTATGTTTATTTATAAATATAACCTACATGCCTCTATATGTTTGTGTATATTTTTTTCATTGATCCAAATGCAAAACATATATATGGTTATAAACTAAGCCTAATTTTACACTCATTCTAAAAAAAACTAGTTTTTTTTTTTTTGAGTTAGTTAAGGGAACCGCACGGTCGACTATCTATTTTTATTAGTTTTTAGGATCTATTTACTTCTAAAATTAATAGTGTGTGTGGGGGGGGGGGGGGGGCGGGGTCGGGGGGGAGGGGGGGGGCGGTGTTGGGGCACTTCGCGTCCATCTATCTACTCTATTTTCTTTATAAAAAAAAAAGGAGTTCATATTCAAATTTTAGATGTTTGACCTAGTTATACTTAACCATTTTAAAAGAATAGTGTTTTAGAACTAGACTCAAATTGATATTGTTCATGTTCTTACACCATCCTCAATTTTCTGTGTAGCCATCTCAAATTATGTATAGAATTTCATATTTCTCAATTTTCAATAAAAACATGTCCACTATTAGGCCCCTTATTGTCCTCCAATTTTATGCATTTACCCTAGTACTTTCCATTTTTAGCACATTTATAAAAAAATAGTAAGTTGAAATCATTTTATGTGTGATTATTGTATATATTATGTGTTCAAATTTACTTATTAATTTTTCATAATTAGATTAACCCCTTTAATCTAAATTTTGATAAAATTTTGTGTTGAAATCATGGTCTTTGTTTTAATAAAGTTCACCTATAAACCGTGAATATCAAAAAATGAGCTCACTGTTGGGGATCAACCGACAATATGATTACACTTATGAAAGCAATAAACCGTGGAATTAAATCAGATAGATAAGTAACTAGAATCAGATAATAGCAAAGAACAAGAGATACAAGAAACCACCTTGAAAACTTGTATTAAACTCTTTACAAAAGGAATACAATTGAAGAAACTTCTTTCTTCCACACCTCTCTCAGATGCACAAGATCTCTCTCTAGATCTCTATCCCTCAAGAGCTCTCTCTCTCTCAAGTACAATCAACTCCAACAACCTGGATTGAAACAGCTTTGTATTGTTCTTCAACATTCACATACAATGAACTACAATAATCACACTAAGCTAAGAAGATCTAATTCTACATATAGAATTAGAAGACTTGAGTATGCACTTACAACCAACAGTTAAGCCCCTTGAACAAGGGCTCTAAAAACAATCTTACTAATAATAGAGACGTGAACTTAAGACTAAGACTTAAACTCATCATGCAAACACTTGGTTTTGTCCTCGGAAATAGCATTCTGGACGCACAGGTAACCGACGCTAGTTCCTACTTGCTTGCCTGTGATCAACGTTGGCCGATCCTCTGCCGACGCCGGCGTCTCTTCAACTGCATCGAACTGACGTCGGTTGATCCTGACCGACGTCGGTGACTGTGTAAACCTATAACTTTGGTAATGCGCTCATATGTGAAGCTTTTAGGCTCCACACCTTAACAATATCCCACTTAGAGATAAACAACTACACCAGTACCTATACAGCAACATCTTCTAGCTCCTCCATCTTCAACTCAGTCATGAAGACCAACAGAAGTTGAATGAAGATTCAACTTCTCCTTTGTAACCGGCTTGGTTAACATATCAGCAGGATTCTTGTCTGTATGGATCTTCTCCAGCTTCAACTCACCATCCTACAATACCTGCCTTATGAAGTGGTACCTTAGCTATATGTGCTTTGTTCTTGAATGAAAAGCTGAATTCTTAACCAAATGGATAGCACTCTGACTGTCACTGTATAATCTGTAACTCCCATGCTCTCTTCCAAGCTCTTCCATGAACCGTTTCATCCATATCATCTCTTTACTAGCCTCTGTGGCTGCAATATACTTTGCTTCTGTAGTTGACAAGGAAACAACCTTCTGCAACTTTGATATCCAGCTAACCATCATTCCACCTATAGTGAAGACATATCCTGTGGTGCTCCTCCTGCCATCCAAATCACCTGCCATATCTGAATCTACATAACCATGTAGAGAAGTATCTGAACCTCCATAGCACAAGTGCCTACTGCTAGTTCCTCTCAGATATCTAAGGATCCACTGAACTACTTTCCAATGTTCCTTTCCTGGATTGGCCATATACTTACTTACAACACCCACTGCTTGGGCAATATCCGGTCTAGTACACACCATTGCATACATCAAACTCCCTACTACGGAAGAATATGGAACTCTACTCATGTACTCTACCTCATCATGTGAATTAGGACATTGTTCTTTACTCAACTTAAAATGTCCAGCCAAAGGTGTGCTTACCGGTTTAGCATCCTGCATATTGAACCATTTCAACACCTTGTCCACATAATCCTCTTGAGACAATATCAACCTGTGATTTTTCCTGTCTCTCTTAATGCTCATGCCAAGGATTTTCTTTGCTACTCCCAAATCTTTCATAGCAAATGTTTGAGCTAATTTCACTTTAAGCTCAGAGATATCCTGCATGTGTGATCCTGCAACCAGCATATCATCTACATACAACAATAGAATAATATATCTACCATTATCCAATCTCTTAAAATACACACAATGGTCATATTGACACCTACTGTAGCCATGCTCAGTCATAAACCTGTCAAATTTCAAATACCACTGTCTAGGAGCTTGCTTGAGGCCATGCAAGCTTTTCTTCAATCTGCACACTAACTTCCCCTTACCTTTGACCTCAAATCCTTCCGGTTGTTCCATATATATTTCCTCATCCAAATCTCCATGAAGAAACGTTGTCTTAACATCTAGCTACTCAAGATGCAAATCCTCAACAGCAACCAAAGACAGTACAATCCGTATAGAAGTCATCTTAATAACAGGAGAAAAAATCTCACCAAAATCAATACCTAGCTTTTGTGCAAATCCTTTCACTACCAATCTGGCCTTATATCTTATCTGTCCATTCTCACCTTCCTTCAACCTGTAGGTCCATCTGTTCTTCAATGTTCTCTTACCAGCTGGCAACTCAACCAAATCCCATGTTTGGTTCTCTCTTAAGGACTTCATCTCCTCAACCATGCCATGCTCCCACTAACTCTTGGACTCCACCTGTATTGCTTCTTCAAAACTCTATGGTTCTCCACCATCGGTTAGCAATAAATAGAATAATGAAGGAGAGTATCTAATTGGAGGCTTACTTACCCTTTCTAACCTCCTGATGGGTGTCTGAGACTCATTCACAACATGCTGTCCACCCAAATTCTTTGATAGTGACCGACCTCGATCACCTCCAGACCTGTTACTAGCTGATGTCGATTCTGCCTGATCGACGCCGGTGCCTATCCTGCCGACATCGATCTCTATATGACCGCCATCGATTTCTATTCTATCGACGTCGGTTCCTATACTGCCGACGCTGGTCTCTGTGTTTTCCTGCAAGTGATTATTTCTTTTTCCCGTGAGCTCATTTTGGACTATCACCTCGTCCAATTCACCATTGCTCTGTCCAGATTGATTCAGCTTCTTCAGCTGATCACTATACATCACTTTTTCATTGAAAACAACATCATGGCTCCTAATTATCTTGTTAGTTCCTAGATTCCAAAATCTAAAACCAAAATCATCTGAGCCATAGCCAATAAATGTGCACCTCATAGACTTAGCATCCAACTTCTTTCTATTTTCCTTATCTACGTGCATAAAGGCTTCATAACCAAACACTTTGAGAAAAGAGAGATCTACCTTTTTACCTGTCCAAGCCTCTTTTGGAATTCCACCATCCAGAGCTATAGAGGGTCCTCTGTTAATCAGGTACACTGCAGTGTCAACAGCTTCTACCCAAAACTCTAAGGGCAAACCAGCATGCAATCTCATACATCTTGCACGCTCCATGATTGTTCTGTTCATCCTTTTAGCAATTCCATTTTGCTGAGGTGTCCTCGGAACCATCCTTTGCCTACGGATTCCATGCATATAACAATACCAGTTGAACTTATAACTGCAGAACTCTCCACCATTGTCAGATCTCAGGCACTTTAATCTTTTGCCTGTTTCATTCTCAACCATAGCTTTCCAAATCTTAAAAGTCTCAAATACATCAGATTTCTTCTTAATACAATAGATCCATACCTTTCTTGTAGCATCATCTATGAACGAAACATAGTACTGTGATCCTCCAATAGAAGCTACCTGAGCTGGTCCCCACACGTCTGTGTGAACAAACTGCAACTTATGCTTCTTCTTTGTAGACCCAGTCTTGAGAAAACTAACCCTTTTCTATTTTCCAAATACACAGTGCTCACAAAATTCTAGATCCATGCTTTTCAAATCTGAAAGCTTACCTTTAAACTTAAGAATTGACATCCCCTTCTCACTCATGTGGCCAAGCCTTGAGTGCCACAATTTTGCATCGACATCTGAAGTAGATAATACAAAAGGAGAACTGTTAGTAACACAATTACACAAATAGAGAGTACCTACTCTCTTACCTCTGGCCATAACAAGTGCACCCTTGGTCACCTTCCAAGATTCTGATGTGAGAGTTATTGTACAACCCTCATCCCCTAACTTTCCTGCAAAAATCAAATTTCTCTTCAAGCTAGGAACATGCATAACTTCTCTCAACACCCATGTGTTGCCATTCTACATTTTCAGCTGCACTTTACCTTTGCCAATAATTTTACAAGGCTCATCATCCCCTAGATACACTATTCCAAAATCTCCATGGATATAGTCACAGAAATATTCCCTATTAGGGGTAGCATGAAAAGATGCACCCGAATATAACACCCAAGATTCTATATTATTATGCAAAGAGAATATTAAAGCATCTTGTACAATACCTGCAACCTTTGTTTCTTCCTTTCCTTCGTGCTGATTGTCCTCCTTAGGCTTTGACTAGCAATCTCTGCTTATGTGCCCCATCTTTCCACAATTCTAGCATTGTGGCTTCCTGCCATTTCTGGATTTGGATCTGCCTCTCCCCTTAGACTTAGATCTTGATCTCCCTTTCTTTCTCTTCTCTTTTTGCCTTCCCCTGCTCTCAAAACTTAAAGTGTTCCTAGATGTCTCTTCTGTGCTTTTCCTACGAATTTCCTCATTCAAGATAACACTAACAACATCCTCTACTTTTAAAATATTTGATGCAGATGCAGTATTGCTAACTGCCATTACTAAGCTATGCTAGCTTTCAGGCAAAGAACATAATATTAAAAGAGCTTTTATTTCATCATCAAATACGATTTTGACTGAACTTAATTGATTTACAATACCATGGAAATCATTTAGGTGATTAGATACAGATCCACCTTCCTGTATATGCAAATTAAATAGATGCTTCATAAGATATACCTTATTAGAAGTTGAGGGTTTTTTGTACAAGTTTGCTAAAGTAGTCATCAACTCTACCGTTATTTTTGCCTGTGATAAATTAGATATCACAGTAGATGCTAGACTCAGTCTTATAGACCCCAGGGCCTTTCTGTCAAGAACTTCCCATTCTTCATCTTCCATGTCTGTGGGCTTCTTTGCTATCCCACCTAACGGTAAGTATAGATCTTTTTGATACAGATAGTCCTCTATCTGCATTCTCCAATGTTGATAATTTTTGCAATTGAACTTCTCCATTCTCAGTTTACTTTCTTCTGCCATTGCTTCTCCCACTCAAACAGAAATCCCTTCAGAAACTCCTGTGAGCAACATGTAATCAATACACACTACACAGATCTGAACCACCTGTTAGTGAACCTGAGCTTTGATACCAATTATTGGATATCAAACTCTAAACCTACAACCAAGGCTCTGATACCACTTGTTGGGGATCAACCAACAATATGATTACACTTATGAAAGCAATAAATCACAAAATTAAATCAGATAGATAAGTAACTAGAATCAGATAATAGAAAAGAACAAGAGATACAAGAAACCACCCTGAAAACTTGTATTAAACTCTTTACAAAAGGAATACAATTGAAGAAACTTCTTTCTTCCACACCTCTCTCAGATGCACAAGATCTCTCTCTAGATCTCTATCCCTCAAGAGCTCTCTCTCTCAAGTACAATCAAATCCAACAACCTGGATTGAAACAACTCTGTACTGTTCTTCAACATTCACATACAATGAACTACAATAATCACACTAAGCTAAGAAGATCTAATTCTACATATAGAATTAGAAGACTTGAGCATGCACTTACAACCAACAGTTAAGCCCCTTGAACAAGGGCTCTAAAAACAATCTTACTAATAATAAAGACGTGAACTTAAGACTAAGACTTAAACTCATCATGCAAACACTCGGTTCTATCCTCAGAAATAGCATTCTGGACGCACAGGTAACCGACACCAGTTCTTGCCTGCTTGCCTGTGACCGACGTTGGCCGATCCTCTGCTGACGCCGGCGTCTCTTCAACTGCACCAGACCGACGTCGGTCGCTCCTGATCAACGCCGGTGATTGTGTAAACCTACAACTTTGGTAATGCGCTCATATGTGAAGCTTTTAGGCTCCACACCTTAACACTAACAATGTCAACATGTCTTTGTATGACTATAGAAATATGTGACATGACAATAATTTCAGTAGTAAATAATAAAATATTAAGGATTATCTCATAAAGAATAAGAAAAATCACATTCCCCCCTGAACATGTAATGGTATTCTCTAAGTCATCCATGTGGAGACCAAAAAAAGTAGGAGAAAGTGGACAATATTGTTTAACACTAATGGCGTTGTTGTTGTTTTTTGTAAAATTAAGAGTTTGGACTTAGCCAACCATCTTCTCATAATGTGTCATCATAAGAATAATCCAGTGTTCTAGAATATGTAAATCTCAAAGCTACTAGAATAGATTTTTTTAGGAACAGTGTTAAATGTATTCTAAAAATCAATAAAACTACAATAAACCTTATGCTTTTGTGATTTTTATTATTCAATTAAAACTCTAAGTATTAGTATATGATCTATTGTTTGGTGATTTTGTCTAAAACCTACTTTCCCTTTTTTTTGAAGTTTATTATACTCTACAAATATGAAAATCAAAAGAATATAGCAAATATATTTATCAATGTATGACTAACCATGATGATTTTATCATTATTTATATCCTTTTGTTTCATGTTTTAAATATGGGGTAAATGATATGACATGCCAACACATGTGGGAATCAATGAGAAACCACTATATTAAAGAGATCAAAAATACATGTTACTAAGAGAGTTGGACTATGAGGAATAATTGATGCTCTCAACTGCTCTTTTTCAACTCATTTAGTTGTCTTGATTTTGAAAATTACTTGTAACACCATATAACATGTGAAGATATGCTTACCCTATAATATGTTTCCCATTGAAATTGAGAATTGATTTGGAATGTCATATCTTGAAAAAAAAGCGTAATTGGACCAAGTATCTTTTTTGGATATGCTACACAAGGATTTCCTTAGAAGGAAGGTTTTCCATTACTATTTATCATTGAACCAAAGCATGTAAGTGTATATTTTATTTATTATTCAAATATTTAACATTTTATTACTTCTTAGGATAAAATATTTTTTTTAATATACTTTTTCCTATAGGGATGTTGGTGATTAATGTGTGTTGTTATCATATGGAGAGATCTACAGCTACTACTAAACCAATCATTATGATGACAATATCCAAGTGGGGGAGTATTGGGATAACTATGAATTGAGTGACGAAAGGATTCAAACACTTATTTTGATATTTTTAATTATTATAGAGAGAAACTCACGCTTTTAACTAGGTATTCTTTAACTTGAAGTGACATTGACAAAATTTATGATGATTTTTTGATTGGAATTTTAAAATTTAACCTCATATATATATATATATATATATATATATATATATATATATATATATATATATATATATATATATATATATATATATATATATATATATATATATATATATGAGGTTAAATTTTAAAATTCCAATCAAAAAATCATCATAAATTTTGTCAATGTCACTTCAAGTTAAAGAATGGTGGGCATATGAAAAGAAATAGTTGCATCTCTAAGCCTAGGGAGTGAAAGGTTGAATGAAATTAGCACATGGTCTATAAAAGGGGGAAGAGCATCCACTTGAAAATGAGATATTAATGGCTACAAATATTTATTGGTCAAAACATTATCTACCATACTAGATTTGTGATAGCAAGTAAAATCACCTAAGCAAGAAAATAAGAGAATATATCTAATACTAATAGAACATGAGATTCACTAAGTGTGATCAAAAGTTTCCCATAAAAATTAATAAAAATTACATCACTAAGGCTAGGGAGTGAAAGCATGAATGAAATTAGCATGTGGTCTATAAAAGGGGGAAGATAATCCACTAAAAAATGAGAGATTAATGCCTACAAATATTTTTTGGTTAAGATATTATCTACCATACGAGATTTATGATAAAAATTAAAATCACCTAAGTAAGAAAAAAAGAGAATCTATC
This sequence comes from Torreya grandis, assembly GCA_037957365.1. Classification (NCBI taxonomy): domain Eukaryota; kingdom Viridiplantae; phylum Streptophyta; class Pinopsida; order Cupressales; family Taxaceae; genus Torreya; species Torreya grandis. Next base: position 514,600 of record JARHVA010005121.1, on the reverse strand, counting down.
TAAAAATAATAAAACATGAGATTCATGAAGTGTGATCAAATGTCTCCCACAAAAAATAATGACAGTTGCATCTCTAAGGCTAGGGAGTGAAAGCTAGAATGAAATTAGTACATGGTCTATAAAAGGGGGAAGAGCATCCACTCAAAAATGAGAGAATATTGGCTATAAAGATTTTTTGGTCAAAACATTATCTACCATACTAGATTTTTGATAGCAAGAAAAATCACCTAAGCAAAGAAACAAGAGAATCTATCTAATACTAATAGAACATAAGATTCACTAAGATCAAAAGTCTACCATAAAAAATAATGACAATTGCATCTCTAAGGCTAGGTAATGAAATCTTGAATGAAATTAGTACATGGTCTATAAAAGGGGGAAGAGCATCCACTCAAAAATGAGAGAATATTGGTTATAAAGATTTTTTGGTCAAAACATTATCTACCATACTAGATTTGTGATAGCAAGTAAAATAACCTATGCAAAAAAACAAGAGAATATATCTAATACTAATAGAACATGAGATTCACTAAGTGGGATCAAAAGTCTCCCCTAAAAAATAATGATAATTGCATCTCTAAGGCTAGGGAGTGAAAGCTTGAATGAAATTAGCACATGGGCTATAAAAGAGGGAAGAGCATCCACTTGAAAATGAGAGATTATTGGCTACAAATATTTATTGGTCAAAACAATATCTACCATACTAGATTTGTGATAGCAATTAAAACCACCTAAGAAAGAAATTAAGAGAATCTATTAAATACTAATAGAAAATGAGATTCACTAAGTAAGATCAAAAGTCTCCCATAAAAAATAACGACACTTGCATCTCTAAGGCTAGGGAGTGAAATCATGAATGAAATTAGCATGTGGTCTATAAAAGAGGGAAGATAATCCACTTGAAAATGAGAGATTAATGGCTACAAAGATTTGTTGGTTAAAACATTATCTACCATATGAGATTTGTGATAATAAGTAAAATCACCTAAGCAAGAAAACTAGAGAATCTATCTAAAACTAATAGAACATGAGATTCATTAAGTGTGATCAAAAGTCTCCCACAGAAAATAATGACAGTTGCATCTCTAAGGCTAGGGATTGAAAGATTCAATTAAATTAGTACATGGCCTATAAAAGGGGGAAGAGCATCCACTCAAAAATGAGAGAATATTGGCTATGAAGATTTTTTGGTCAAAACATTATCTACCATACTAGACTTGTGATAGCAAGTAAAATCACCTAAGCAAAAAAATAAGAGAATCTAACTAATACTAATAGAACATGAGATTCACTAAGTGCGATCAAAAGTCTCCCATAAAAAATAATGGTAATTGAATCTCTAAGGATAGGGAGTGAAAGCTTGAATGAAATTAGCACGTGGTCTATAAAAGGAGGAAGAGCATCCACTCAAAAATGAGATATTATTAGCTACAAAGATTTGTTGATCAAAACAATATCTACCATACAAGATTTGTGATAGCAAGTAAAATCACCTAAGCAATAAAATAAGAAAATCTATCTAATACTAATAGAACATGATATTCACTATGTGCGATCAAAAGTCTCCCATAAAAAATATTGGCAGCTGCATCTCTAAGGCTAGGGAGTGAAAGCATGAATGAAATTAGCATGTGGTCTATAAAAGGGGGAAGATATTCCACTAAAAAATGAGAGATTAATGGATACAAAGATTTTTTGGTTAAAACATTATCTACCATATGAGATTTGTGATAACAAGTAAAATAACCTAAGCAAGAAAACAAGAGAAACTATCTAAAACTAATAGAACATGAGATTCACTAAGTGCGATCAAAAGTCTCCCACAAAAAATAATGATAGTTTCATCTCTAAGGCTAGGGAATGAAAGCTTGAATGAAACTAGTACATGGTATATAAAAGGGGGAAGAGCATCCACTCAAAAATGAGAGAATATTGGCTATAAAGAATTTTTGGTCAAAACATTAACTACCATACTAGATTTGTGATATCAAGTAAAATCACCTAAGCAAAAAAACAAGAGAATATATCTATTACTGATAGAACATGAGATTCACTATGTGGGATCAAAAGTCTCCCATAAAAAATAATGACAATTGCATCTCTAAGGCTAGGAAGTGAAAGCTTGAATGAAATTAGCACGTGGTCTATAAAAGGGGAAAGAATGTCCACTCAAAAATGAGAGATTATTGGATACAAAGATTTGATGGTCAAACATTATCTACCATACTAGATTTTAGATAACAAGTAAAATCACCTAAGCAAGAAAAAAAGAGTATCTATCTAATACTAATAGAACATGAGATTCATTAAGTACGATCAATAGTCTCCCATAAAAAATAATGATAGTTGCATCTCTAAGGCTAGGGAGTGAAACCTTGAATGAAATTAACAAGTGGTCTTTAAAGGGGAGAAGAGCATCCACCCAAAAATGAGAGATTATTGGCTACAGAGAGTTTTTGGTCAAAACATTATCTACGATACTAAATTTGTGATAACAAGTAAAATCACCTAAGCGAGAAAATAAGAGAATCTATCTAATACTAATAGAACATGAGATTCACTAAGTGTGATCAAAAGTCTTCGATAAAAAATAATGGCAGTTGCATCTCTGAGGCTAGTGAGTGAAAACTTGAATGTAATTAGTACATGGTCTATAAAAGGGGGAAGAGCATCCACCCAAAAATGAGAGATTATTGGTTGTCAAGATTTCTTGGTCAAAACATTATCTAAATACTAGATTTGTGATAGCAAGTAAAATCACCTAAGCAAGAGAAAAAGAGAATCTATCTAATACTAATATAACATGAGATTCACTAACTGTGATCAAAATTCTCCCATAAAAAATAATGAGAATTGCATCACTAAGTCTAGGGAGTGAAAGCTTGAATGAAATTAGCATGTGATCTGTTAAAGGGGGAAGAGCATCCACTCAAAAATGAGAGATTATTGGATACAAAGATTTGTTGTTCAAAACATTATCTACCATACTAGATTTGTGATAGCAAGTAAAATTACCTAAGCAAAAAAATAAGAGTATATATGTAATACTAATATAACATGAGATTCACTAAGTATGATCAAAAGTCTCCCATAAAAAATAATGACAGATGCATCTTTAAGGCTAGGAAGTGAAAGCACGAGTGAAATTAGCATGTGGTTTATAAAAGGGGGAAGATAATCCACCCAAAAAAGATAGATTAATGGCTACAAAGATTTGTTGGTTAAAAAATTATCTATAATATGAGATTTGTGACAACATGTAAAATCACCTAAGCAAGAAAACAAGAGAATCTATCTAAAACTAATAGAATAGGAGATTCACAAAGTGTGATCAAAAGTCTAACATAAAAAATAATGATAGTTGCATCTCTAAGGCTAGACAGTGAAAGATTGAATTAAATTAGCATGTGGTGTATAAAGGAGGGAAGAGCATCCACTCGAAAATGAGAGATTATTGACTACAAATATTTGTTGGTCAAAACATTAATTATCATACTAGATTTGCGATAGCAAGTAAAATCACCTAAGAAAGAAAACAAGAGAATCTATCTAATACTAATAGAACATGAGGTTCACTAAGTGTGATCAAAAGTCTTCCATAAAAAATAACGACAATTTCATCTCTAAGGCTACTCAGTGAAAGTATGAATTAAATTAGCATGTGGTCTATAAAAGTGGGAAGATCATCTACTCAAAAATGATAGATTAGTGGTCACAAATATTTGTTGGTTAAAACATTATCTACCATACTAGATTTGTGATAGAAAGTAAAATCACCTAAGCAAGAAAACAAGAGTATCTATCTAATACTAATAGAGCATGTGATTCACTAAGTGCGATCAAAAGTCTCCTATAAAAAAAATGATAGTTGCATCTCTAAGGCTAGGGAGTGAAAGCTTGAATGAAATTAACATGTGGTCTATAAAGGGTGGAAGAGCATCCACTCAAAAATGAGAGATTATTGGCTACAAAGATTTGTTGGTCAAAACATTATCTACCATACTAGATTTGTGATAGCAAGTAAAATCACCTAAGCAAGAAAAAAAGAGTATCTATCTAATACTAATAGAACATGAGATTCACTAAGTGCGATCAAAAGTCTCCCATAAAAAATAATGATAGTTGCATCTCTAAGGCTAGGTAGTGAAAGATTGAATTAAATTAGCATGTGGTCTATAAAGGAGGGAAGAGCATCCACTCGAAAATGAGAGATTATTGGCTACAAAGATTTGTTGGTCAAAACATTATCTATGATACTAGATTTGTGATAGCAAGTAAAATCACCTAAGCAAGAAAACAAGAGAATCTATCTAATACTAATAGAACATGAGGTTCACTAAGTGTGATCAAAAGTCTTCCATAAAAAATAATGATAGTTGCATCCCTAAGTCTAGGAAGTGAAATTTTGAATGAAATTAGCACGTGGTTTATAAAAGGGGGAAGAGCATCCACTCAAAAATGAGAGATTATTGGCTACAAAGATTTGTTCGTCAAAACATTATCTACCATACTAGATTTTTGATAGGAAGTAAAATCACTTAAGCAATAAAACAAGAGAATCTATTTAATACTAATAACATGAGATTCACTACATTTGATTTAAAGTCTCCCATAAAAAATAATAAAATTGTTAATTGATTGAATTTAAACACATAATTTATCAAATAAGGAAGAGTATCTACTCGAAATCAAGAAAATAATAACTACAAAAATTTGTTATTATCTACCACACTAATTTTATAATAACATATAAAATCATTTAACTATGAAAACAAGAGAAGTATGATCAAATGTCTCCAGTAAAAATAATGAAATTGTCAATTGATTGACTCTATGTAAATGTCAAACTTATCTCTCGTAATCTTTATGGATTTGAATAGGGTAGCCAAAAAGTTTTTAATAATCTCCCACTCAAACAAGATCCCCAACAAGTTTGTTACAATTTTAAAAACAACAAACTTGTGATTGGGTCTAAGCTATGACGCCTCACTTAGGTTCACGTGGTTTATCACCGTTTTTTTAATTCAAAATAAAACACGGATCAATTCAATTACCCGTGAACAAAATTTACATGTGGAGAAGGTTCGATAAGTGATGGTAACTGGATGAATCTTAAAATCCAATGTTCAAGGAGATTATTAAATATCCACATCGGATAATTATTTAGCGAGATGTTTGGGTCTCTATTCCTGCTAAATAGAGTGGATAATATAATGGATATAATGGTCGAAACAGCAATCCAAAAGAAAAGAAAATCCATAAAGCCAAACTTGAAAAAATCAATCCAAATCCTCTCATAGGTCCCGAGAATGGTTAGATGCTCGTCCCTATCCCAGTATAATATGGCGGTAGATGAGGATGTTGGTTATTGCTCTGCTTATTCAAGGGGAAAAAATAAAAAATAAAAATCGTAGAAGCTTCACTAGCAGACACTTATCATTTCCATCTTGCGATTTCGCGGTGACAAAAACAAAGTTATAGAAGGGATTGGTCAACCTATAACACTGCTAAGCCTCATCTCCTATAAAGTCATATGCTTGAATGTAATTCCAAAAATATGCCTCACCCATTAATTTGTCTTCTGCCCACCTTCGAAATTGTAATTTAAACAGATTAGAATCTTGAACTCCTGCAAAGTATCCGGCGTTGGGTGAGACTGAAGTCTATTGGAGGCCATGCTTATGGTATATTGCAGCTTCTCCGAATGAACTGGTATAGGTTTGGAATTTGAAGATCAGAATTTGACGTGAGGTGAATTGGGCATTGCCCATCTTGGTTGCATAATTTTGAAAAAGAAAAAAATTGCAATTGTTTAAGAGGCTTGAATATGGCCGGAGAATCGAATTGTAATGAAATCCGGACCTGCGAATGCAATAAAAATGGTAAAACCAAAACTGTTTCTGATGATGTTGGGGAAAGAGATTTGGAGCAGGGTGGAATCCAAAGCCATGCTCTTCGATTGCCATCTGCTAAATTTAACAAGAAGGTGAGTTTCTACTCATTTTTTTTCTGTTTTTTCTGTTTTCTTTTTCAGTCGTTTGTATTTTTATAAAATATCTATGTAAGGACAGCTTTTACCTTCTTTTATGGAATTCAAAAAGAAAATTCTAGCTGGGATCATACTTGGCAGATTTTTTTGTGTGATTTTCTGAATTTACTTGGATTATAGTTACCCTAGAAGACAAGATTGAGCTAATCTTTCAACAATAAAAAAACTATATATGCCCAGAATTCAGAAACTATGTTTTCTTAGACTTATTTTTAGAAGAACTAATAGGGGTATTCGTGGTTCAGTATTGTTTTCAAAAGACTGTCTTCTAACTGAACTGTTCATAGTTTAGCACATCATTTCATATATTTCACTCCCATATGTGAGTTATCATGAATACAATTATGTTGTAGTTGTTATAGTTTTAACTATGATTTTTGATGATTGAAGGTGGGAGCGGAAATAATTGGAACATTCTTCCTCATCTTTTCAGGATGTGGTTCTGTTGTTATCGATAACAAAACTGGGGGCTCCATAACTCATCTTGGTGTGTCACTTGTGTGGGGAATGGCAGTGATGATATTGATCTACTCCCTTGGTCATATCTCAGGGGCTCACTTCAACCCTTCAGTTACCCTGGCCTTCGCAACTCTCAAGAGATTTCCATTGAAAGATGTCTGTATGCAATATTTTTACATTCTCTATTATTAATTTCCTTTGGTTTGGATTTAACTGAGTTACATAGATAGATATATGGTGGGTTACAATATATATCCCCTCTTAACGATTGCAGTATACAGAATAAGGGTGTACCCTAAATCAGTCTCCTTAGGCTAAGCTGCCACCATTAGAGAAGAGTCTACTATCAAAATTAATGAATCATATTTGAATTAATCCTCTCTCAGTAATGAGACTGACACTGGGTGTTATAATTGCGTTTAAATTACAGATTCCAGGGTACATAGCAGCTCAATTTGTTGGATCAATAGCTGCAGGATTCGTTCTCCGTTTTCTATTTGGAGAAAGAGCACACATGGCAGCAACTGTGCCTGCAGGATCAGATATCCAATCCTTTGTTTTGGAGTTTCTTATCACATTTCTATTGATGTTTGTTGTTTGTGCAGTGGCCACTGATACTAGAGCGGTACATACTTATCCCATCTTTGTTCTTTTCAGTGTATTTACTTTACGATTTAGATTTTATGAAAAGATTCTAATTTATTTTTCGTTTTTAATAAAATATATATATATAACCATAAAAAAATATAAAATAAAATAGTTCGTCATTATTATTATCATTGAGTGAATGGGCATTTAAATTCATTTGAAAATGTAACAAATACATATTAAATTATTTATATTATCTTTCATTTGACATAAATTAAAAATAAATTAAAATTTTTAATCCTTCTTAATAATTATAAATAAAAAGTGTTTTATCTCTTTTTAAAATAAATTTTAAATATTTAATATATAATTTTAGATATTTATATTGTATATATTTTTAAAAACTATTAAGATATTTAATAAATTTTTGATAAAATAAAAATAAAAAAAATATTACAATTTATATAGTATAAGATTGTATGAAAAGATTCATTAAAGAAGTGAAAAATTTAATCATTTATATGGTTTAGTATTCATCAAACACTTTTTTACTATTTTGAATATAAAAAATGTTTTTTCATAACAAAAATGTTCATCCTATTACACAATGATTTTGTTGATATGTTACATTCTATTTATTCATTTTAAATTTAATATATTGTTTAAAAATTTGAACGTATTTTTTACTTTCCCTATCTTTTTTCAATATATGTTTTAGAATTCCTTAGATCAATATTAATTTATATAGACATTAATATATAAATTTAATTTTTGTCTATTTACAATACTTAAGATATGAATATTAATGTTGATAAATTTTTTGAAATTTTAAAAAATAATTAATCTAAATTATTCACTAATTTAATATAAATCAATTCTTTTTAAATTAATTAATTAATTTATATTATTTAATAAAAAATATTATAAACAACAAATGAACTTAATAATTACAACAAAAATTCACATATAAATATTAATGCTGATAATCTTTTTAAATAGTGAAACTTCTTTAAAGAGTAGGTCATCCAAATTACTCATCAATTTAGTATAAATCATTTTTTTCTTAAATTTATTATAAATTTATTTTTCTGTTTAAATTATTTAATAAAAAATATTAAATACCTTATTCCATCCTTTGTCTAATCTATATAAACTTAAAAAACTTAAACCAATTAAAATTGGTATAACTAAATGTAACATTATAATTAAAAATTAATAACCTGGTTTCTATGATTCTGAAAACGAGTTAAATGGGATTTCAAACGAAACTTCAATTTTAAATCTTAAGAGAGAGAGGATACAGATTTAAATTAGGTGAACTAGTGTATCTAATAGATTGGATGTCCAGCTCATATGTATATAAAAATGAAGGAAGAAATTGTATGGACGTTTGATTGAGCAGGTAGGAGAATTGGCAGGATTAGCAATTGGATCGACGGTTGCGATGGTTGTGGTTGTAGCCGGGTAAGTTATTTTATTCTTATTCTTACCCATACATAATCAATTCGATGCTACCCATTTTTTTTTCTTTGGTGTGGAATTGTTTGTAATTACCAAATTGACTTGTTGTTTGTAGCCCAATATCTGGGGCGTCGTTGAACCCGGCGAGGACAATAGGCTCTGCAGTTGCAGGGAACAAATACACAAGCGTATGGATTTACATGTTGGCCCCCGTATTAGGTGCAATAGCAGGGGCATGGTCGTATGAAATTATTCGTTTGACTGATGAGCCCGTGCGCCAGGTGACGAAAACCAAGTCATTCCTTGCCACCAAATCATCACTTCAAGATCCGTCATCATCTCAAAGACTCTAATTAAATCTTACTATTGTAATTTTTATATTAAATTTTAACCATACTTGGTAATTGGGATATATTTGATTTTCATGCATAGTGTGATTTTTTTTTTTTTTTCTTCCTCCAGACACTTCAACCGATGATGTTTTAGACAACTCATTAATTCAATAATTAGTTATTTTTTAAAATAATTAATTATACATTTTTATAATAATTAATTAAAATATTAAAAATATAAAATATTATAATTATGTATTTTAATAGGTATTGAAGTTTTTTTCCCATTTATTAGTTGGGTTCAGTTAAAGGGGAAGTGGGTTTGTGCAAACTAAATTTATTTTGATTTTTAATAAGATTTAAATAATAAATCAAATTTAAGTTGTAATAAAGAATATTATTATAAAATTAATAGTAAATGATAAAAAAGGGTTTTAAAAGAATATTTAATTTATTGTACATTTAGACATAGTCATTACAAAAAAGAATTCAGTATGTGTTGATTATCTAGTATATTGTTATAGAATCGTCTATGCACTTTTTTGAAAAAATTAAGTAATAATTCTAAGAATATGATTTGATGATCTCGTTCGTTTGCTCCAAGTCTCCAAAAATATTATTTTATTTTTCTAAAATTATGTGTAGATATTTTGGAAGCTAATTTCCTTTTCCATAACCTTAACAAATATTCATTGACTAGAAAAAAATGTGTGACATATTCATCATCCCTCAATTATTATCAAGGCCTTATGCAAATAACAAAATTGACAATCAATACTCAATACATGTAAGAAAATAACTAGTGAATGCATGGCCTAGTCCCATATGAATTCTCATGTTACAATGAATGCATGACCTAGAAATAAATGTTAAAAATTATGTTTCAATTCTAGTCTAAATGTTAAAATCAACTAAAAAATGTGTGACATATTAAGGGGCTTCCCTCAATTATTATCAAGGCCTTGGGTAGATAACAAAATTGACAATCAATACTTGGTACATATAAGAAAACAACTTGTGAATGCATGTCCTAGTCCCATATGAATTTTCATGTTACAATGAATACATGACCAAGAAATAAATGGTTTAAATTATGTTTCAATTTTAGTCTAAATGTTAAAATCAACGACTCTTGCACTTTAAAATTATATTCCTTCAATTAATGTAGGGGACTTCCTTATCAATTTCACATACATTGATTGTTCTAGATGCACTAATCTATTTGTGTATTAATAGTTTTTTAAAATTTAAATTGATTGTGCTAGATGCACAAAATGATGTATAATGAGTGTGAAATATCGACAAATTTATAAAGAATACACATGAGACCCAAAACAAAAGTCATAAAAGCACACCCTTAAATTGTACACCATATTGTTTTAAGAAAAAACCTAAAACTGAAAGACAATGATGATGAGAGGAGAGAGAAAGGGAGAGAAAGACCTAAATGAGGGAGGAAATAATAGTGAGTTAATTAGGAACATAGAAAAAACATTCTTAAAATAATAACTAAATATAAATCAATACTCTAAAAGTGTGTATATACCATAGAATCATACAATTTTACAGCTATTAAATATTCAATATAAAAAATTAAATATTTATACAATAATTTATTTTGATAATGTATGAAATACTAATTAGATAAAAGGAAACCAAATTAATGGCAGCCTATCACCACAACTTAAATTCACTACTCTCCAATAAACAAAAACTTGAACACAACATACTTAGACTTGAGACCAACCCCACATTTTACTGCATTCGTATGCCAATATTGTAAGATAAATTTACACACACATCCTTGCCTTGTTTATTGAAATAAAAATATTAAAAAGATAAAAATATAAATACAGTCCATCAAATGGGATGGAGTATTGCTTGATATTCCCTCCTCTCTTACATACACACCCATAATGTCCTTTCCTTAACAGAATCTACTCCCACTCTCTTCCCAAGTCTAACTCTCTCTAAAACTAATTCTATCTAATTCGAATCACTTATACTTCTTCATTGGAGTATGAATTGCCTCTTCAAGTTCCTATGTTATTGTAAAATTGTCCAAATAGAGAAAAATATCATTTTGGGTAGTTACTATTTGTTTCGAATGAACACAAGTGGAACCACCGCTTACTGCAAACTTGTGTGGTTAAGTGACGATTGGTTAATGTAATTCGAAAATTTCACAACCGTCACCTATTTTAATTATTAGTTTATTTATCTACCAAGGTAAGGGTAAATTGAGCCATGTTAAATGGCTAAAACATTGTACACATAAAGTTCCTGAAGTGTTCATAATATGTGTTTTCGATGAATTTATAAATTTTTTTTGTTGTTAATTTTTTTTTTTAATTCTTAACCTATATTTGTGTTAGAATATTTTTCTAATGTAAAGTATGTTAGAATTGATCTAAAATGTATTAGATATTGAATATCAATAAATTTAGTAAAGAAAATTTTTCTAAATTTGAGAGTTTTTTTCCATCCCATATATGTATCAACATTTGTATTAAGTAACAAATGTTACATCGATATTTTACATTTAAATTTTTGATCATTTTTTTTTTTTTACGATCCATAAATGAATTTTTAAATATTATATTTTGATTTATTAAATCTTATATATTTCTTGCATTATAAAATTGATGATATTTAAATTTAGAAGGTCATGTGATTTCACTCGCATGTATCTATAGTGATTGAATAAGCTTATAGAAAATTTTAATTACTACATTAATTAAAGACACAAAAAAATGAATTAATATTGCTTATAACATTGAGATGTTCCAATACCAAAATATGCCAATATGAGAAAATGTTCAAAATTTTGAAAAAAAATGTACAAAATAGTTTTTTTTTTATCTTTGTTTTATATATATATATATATATATATATATATATATATATATATATATATATATATATATATATATATAATTAATTGGGGAATGAGATCTCATAATATGTATAAATTAAATTGATAGTGGTACATATAAAATTAATTAAAAAAATCAATTGCTAAAAATATTATTCCTAAAATAATGCACTTGTGACCACTCTTTATACATAATTCATGTCTAATTCCATGGTATTTTAACCACCAGTCTTTCTATTTTATGTGGATGACCTATTCCTCCAAGCAATTAATGATATCAAAATGTCCCTATTTGTCATTTCAAACATCTCAAACTTACTTTTTGACTGTTTTACACTTTCAACTTGGTTGTTATTTCTCGTAAAATAAGACCAGTCTTTTAAGACAATCCCGCTTGTCTATAGTGTATGATTCTATTAATCACATCTTCCCACCAAATAATGTCTAGTTTTTCAAATTCAAATTCATCCAACGAGCCATCCCACAGGTTTTGTAAGCCCCATCTGAAAGAATTCAAAAATGATTACTATAAATCCACATTTTCAATCAATTTTTAACTACAAGCTCATATGATTGAAAATCACTAGAATATCTGACTTCACATTAAGATAAAATCATCTTATTTTCCCAAATCAGAGTCTACAAAACTTTTGTATTCATGAGCTAAGTTTGATTACACCTCCAAGGTTATAAGTCATTATTGAAGACATAATCACATCAAGATTGCACCAACATTTTACATCACATCAATTTTTCAAACACATCACCATAGCATAGCATGGGAGAAATAAATGGAACTTGATCTTTCTTTGGAGTATTGGTATGTAGGCAATTCTCAACACAAATGGCATTGAGGTCAAACACAACATCAACCACTAACCTATTTTTCCCATTTATTTTATTTTTCATCATGACCTATTGAGCTAGGGTTTCAAGTGAAGAAGAAGTTATACAACATCTTCCATAATGAATCATATAGACCTGATCACACATAGAGAGTTAATAGAAAAGGGTGTAAATGTCCAAACTTTCACAAATCATAAAAAAATATTAGATGTCAACGTGCCCTAAATACACTTATGTATATCACCCCTATCCATTTCCAACAACCTTGTCTTAGATTCAAGCAATCTCTATTCCTGATTCATAGCATCATCACACAATTATATACTTAGTTTTATAGTCATGTACATCTAATTGTTAGATAAGTTATATTTAATTGGTGATTTTACCTTTTAACATATTTCTAAATTTAAAAAGTTATAAATCAGTTTGTGTGATTTATTTCATATCTATAGCATTATGATCTTAAGCATCATTTTTTTATAATTGTCTTAAAACTCTCTTATTTCAAAAATTTGTAATATATTAATGAACCCATGTTTTTATTTGAGCATTGTTAAACCCCTAGCTTCTCTTAGGGTTCCAACCTTATTTCTAATATTTCAAAAGAAAACCTAGGATTTCAAATCTAATATCTAATTTCCCTTTGTATTTTGTGCAAATCAAAAGTTTAAATGTTTTCTCTAGGGTTTCAACTTCATTTTTCTATTAGGGTTTCATTTCTTGAGCTTGTGGCTTATATTTCCTTGATTGGCTAATATCTTATATATAAAAACTCTATTTTTAAAATTACTAGATATTTTTGTTAGTTGTATTTATTAAATCAAAACCCCATTTTGTTTTCTAGAATATTATACAGATATCTTAGTATTTAAAATTTATTATTTTTAGTAATTTTTTTACTAAGGGACAAATGGTGTACCTATTTTCAAATTAATTTATAGTTTCATTTATTTATTCACTTTTGTCACAAACTACTTTCAGTATTTAAAAATACCTAATGAATCTTTGTTATTGGTCCATTATTTATTATGCACCACATATAATGGTTATATAGGTTACTTTTGGTATATACCTATTAATTCAAGCAATAATTGTTTAAATTACATGGTGTTAGCTAGAAATATTCAATATCTTTCATAATTATGCAATAAATTAGAAAACGTTAATGGATAATATAATTAAGGTTTCACTTAATCATAATACACCTTCTATGTCTATGCTAACTTCTATTGTCATTCCTCAAGGTTATGATATCTACTTTCCCTCTAACTGAGTCCATGTTATCACTACCCCAAGAGATAAGGTATCCCATCTTATAGTGAAAAATTAAGGTCACCAATATGTCTTTCCTCACCCCCATCCACCCACTGCATATCCTATTTATGGTGTTTGTATGCATATATAATCATAATTACCTAGAGTTTGTGCTTGTAAATCCGTTCAAGATCAAATAGTCAATATGGGAAGGATAATAAAAAAGTTGAAAAATAAATATAAATATTTCAGTTCAAATATCACATCATTGAGAAATCAGCTCACGTATCCAAAGAATTCATAATATGTTAGTGTTAATCATGTATTTATATATTCATCAAGTAATTGTATGCCTAACAATAGTTCATATTAAGAATGGAATATAAAATATAGTACATCTACAACTAATGATTCAAAAAATATACACAAGAATAATAATAGTTTAAGAGAGATTCTAATATAAATGTTTCACAACAAGTTGATCAAACTACCCCATGTGTATCCTTTAAAAAGATCAAAATGTTATTGTGAATATTATAGAATACATGGGCATCATATAGATAGAATCTTGAATTTGAAGAATAAAATTCGAAGTAAACTTGATAGTGGTGATCCTATATAAGGTACATCGATCAATAAACCCACTCACATATTATTGCATCTCCTAAAGCACAAGTGCAAAAGAAACAAAATAGATTAGGGAATATTTTTTTTATATCATTTATGGTATGTATTAGTTATAATCATTACCGCATAGATCAAGATAACACATCAACATCATGTATAGGATAAATTGAGTTAACAATATAGTTTTCTTCAAAAGAGTGACACATTAATTTTCAGCATTGTTTTTCATAAAAGTGCAAACAATGTTTTTCTTGGAGGATCATGGATAAAGCCATTAGGAGGAATGATTGATACACACAAAGATTGCATGATATTTCAACACAAAGGTAAAATAACTTTCATTTAAAAAGAGGGAACATATTTAGGGGATAAAAACATATCTTTAGCTAATATTCAAGTAAATAAGACTAATGTAATACCAGTAGAGGCAATGACACAGTACATATTGGAAAAAATAAATCATAAGTGTCAATACAATAGTATGGGGTAGTTAGTTATTTATAAACATATACAAAATATAGTCAAAATAACATATCAAAATCTCAAGCACAACCTAAGAAGTTAGTGTTATATGTGATGATGATTACATTGATGATTTTGTCCCTAATGATGCAACAGATTGGTATGATCCCAATGATACAGAACCTACATGATGGCATGAAACTTTACTTTCATGGGAGGTCACCTTTCATATGTTAGATACATAACTTATTTATTATAATCCTCTTGTGGGAATCATTGGTTAAGATGTTCCTTTTTCAATTTTCATATGTTCAAAAAAATATAAAAAATAGAATATTCCAAAAAAATCTCAAAAATAAGACCTATGCATGATATGTGCTTTAGTATATGTAGTACTTCTATATATCTAGTTTGATAACAAATATTCTTCACAAGTGTACTTGAATGAGTTGAAAAATATGTATGTTATAATTTATAGATGTAGTTACAGGTGGTGATATTGTCATAGGCCTAGAAATTTTATATAGATAAAATTGCTCTAACCCACATAATAACACATTGCACTCTTATTTAATTATGCTAGACTTGTCCTAGTGAACACGATTTCTACTTTTATAGATTCAAACTAGTCATATGTCTTATACAAATTTTATATATCACAACAAGTAAAGTGGGGGCATCATTTAATTAGTTTTCATTATTCTATGACTATTCTTATTGTTCATACTTTAGTACATTACATTTCATGATTTATTAGCTCACTTACTTTCACATTGAGAGATTACTAGATACCTATTGATAAATATACTAATGTTATAAGTTTATTATGTAGATCAACTCCATTTATTTATGCATATTTTTTATGATTGGTTCCTTGCTTCATTTTCTTTGTGTTTTCATCTTGTTTGGATTGTAAACATTTTAACATATCTTTAACTATAACTCTAAGCTCCCATTACTTGTTTTTATGTGTATGTGTGTGACATATGAGGATGTCCCTTATATGTGTCCCCTTGATATTATTTTAGTGATTTGTGTTCTTTTTGAATTTCTTTCTGTGTATGTGTCATGGCCAAGACACTTGTTTGCTCAATTTGATCATTTTTCAATGTCATGATGGATAACATGCATCTTAGCAGTTTTTCTATGCTATAATAGATATCATTCATCCTCCCAAAGTTATTCTATTAAACTTAAAATAATCAATATATTATCATTGTTGACTTTGTTTCTCATTTCTCACATCTATCTAGATGGGACACTAAGTATGCTTAGTTATTGTAGACACCTAAATTCTACCAATTTAGTGTCATAATTAACTTTGATTAAAATTTAACACTAAATCAATCATCATCTCAAATTCAAATTTAACACTAACAACAATTCTCTCAATTTTATAAAAATTAATTAATCCATATTAATTAAATAATCATGCACACATAATTATTTAAAATTAATTAAAATCTAAAATTTTCACCTTACCCAAACACTACCATGTTTCTCTTAAATAAGTGTTGAGTTATAAAACCCATTCCTTAACTTCCTCAACCAATTGATGAGTCATAATTGAATATTTAAACTACCATGGTGAGTCACTCAACTATCTTGACCCATTTATGATCATTCATTCAACAACCAACTTTTCTCATTTCTCTCACACACATGGGAATCAGTCGTCATCCATTGACATGAGGACACAAATCCATTCATTGATAATTATCATTATCAAATAAATTTAGATTATTCTCAACCATTCATATTCCCATCCAAACTTATATAAATAGAAGTGCCATCCTTAATTTTCACCATCCATCTTCAAGCTATCAAATTGCTTTCAAATTCATCATATGTAGCCATTGAAAAATCAAGATCATATGTTTGTATGCTACCCAATTTACCTTTGTTTAGAGACTGAATTGAGCACCCACATTTCAAGAAGCAAGATCAAGTCACAAGCCACAGTGGAGAAGATGTATTTTACATACATGGTTTTGTTAGTATTAGATTTATTTTATTATATTAACTCTATCCGAGTTTAGTTTAGATTTATAATATGAAGTCACATTAGTTTCATTTTGTAGTTCACAGTGAAATTTGAATTTTAGATATCACATTCTATCACACCCAGCAAGACCTTTCCCATATCTTATTCATCATAATTATATTTTTTATGATTTTTTAGTTGGTTCTATTTCTTTTTATGTTGCATTCCTATTTATTTTTTGTCTAGGAAGTTATTTTTGCATTTTTCAGGTGTATTTTAAGATTTTTATATGTGGTTGTAAGTGTTCTCGCATATTGATGATTTTATCTTTTAGAACAATGAGTTTTTGTAAAATTTTAGTGGGTTTGAAGAACATTTTGGTGATTTTGTTCTTAGCATTTTTTATGGGTTTTCCTTGATTATTTTATAGCTTTATGAGTGACTTTTCTAAAAAAATTGGCCTACTGACATATTGCATGCATCAATTTTCTGTTTTTATGATACTATATGTCTATTTTATGAGCTTTTATTAGCAACGGTCTCGTAGCATCTATTGACAAATTTTTCTTACAGAACATCACTATGGATTTTGGTTTTTCTAAATGTTCAACTTTCTAACATTTTAATTTTTATGTTTTCTCTATTTCTAAACTAGTTTTTTGTTTGTTTTTCTTTACTTTTTTTTTTGTAGAACAAAAAATTTTGCAACATTTTGACAGATTCATTGGTCAGAATGACAATTTTGATAAAAAAATTCAGTAGTTTAATCCAAAACTTTGGTTTTTTTGTTAAACATTTTAGTAAGTTTTGTTTTATGTACAGTTTCTTTATTTTCTATGTTTTTCACTATTTTCTAAATTATTTTATATTTCTATGGTTTTCTATCTCTGCGTAACAATGATTTTATTATAGAGAGTTTTTTTTAATCTTTAGTTTTGATATCATTTTGGATAATTTGTAAATTATTTGGGTTTCATAATTCCTTGAAAACAAACCAATAATATTTTTTCTACAAGATCACTTGACAAAGAATTAAAAAGTGAAGCCAAAAAGTATTTGATTGTTTCACTTATTTATTTCTAAACTTTACTCATTTAAAGTTTTTCTATTAGAAATTATTAATTAAATCATATTTAATTTCATTGTAGGGCTTGCTTGTTTGTATCATAAAAACTTATGTATGCTATTTCTTTAGTATCACATTCATGATGACACCTGAAAATTAGAAACAAGTGCTGATCTCTTTATTTTTATTTTTGCAAGAGCTCTATTGACCATGGATTTCATTACCATGCTGAAGGTCAAACCTTCTTTACCAATGGGGTATACAAATTTAAGATATGTTGTTTCAATTGTATAAGTGAGTATGTGTTTTAAGAACACTATTATTTGAGAGGGTTTCATCCTCTAATACTATGAGTTTCAACACTAACCTCAAATTTTGATTTTTCCAACATCAACTTACTAAAATATTATGGTCTAGTTGGGAACATAGGGACTAACACCTTTGGTGTATGTATTTTAAATAAAATTATTTCATGGTCTTGGGTCTCAACATAATGAAATGTATATATAGGACTCCCATTTTCTTGTATAAACCATAAGCATTAGGATATATATTCAGCTATTTGAATTATAGTGCACCGACAAGTGGTTAACTCTAGGAAGTTACTCCCAACTTACCCTTGAACCTGAGTTAAGTTGGATATGGGTATGGTTATACCTCCATATTTAGCACTCTTAAACATTAGGCTGAAACTTTCCAATAGATCAGATAATATATATGAGAGCCTACAAGTCATTCATGTCCCTTTGCATAGATTTATCATTTTTTATGACATGCATGTTTCTTGTTGGTTAATGTAAGGTTTTTTTTCCATTTTACCTCCTTGTGGATACCTTGTGAATATTGTGTACTTGAATTTATTTTTGTTTAAGAACCAAGTTTAAAAGTATATAAAATCCAAAATCAATAAACAAAGTCTAAAATCAAATAAACTCAAAACTTGCAATCAAGCATTTTTACTATCAAGTTATTTTAAGTTATATAATTATTGATTCAAACCTTTGGAGTAATGTCTCTGATCAAAATACAAATGGCCTTGTTTAATAATCTTAGTTTTAGAGAATTTTTTTTTTGGGATCATCCCCTCTAATTTGGAAACAAACATCATATCGTGATCAATGACAATGTTGATGATGAGGGTTCCCATCAAGATGAACATACCCATCAAGTTAATTTGCATAAAAATCCACCTTACCAAGTCAAAAAATACCTATTATAAAATAATAATTATATATTGTTGAAACTCTTGGGTATAGGGGCCAAGTTTACACCATATTTTGAAGATAAATACTCAAATCTTTTATTATAAAAGAAAGAAACCACACCTCCCATCTAAAAAGGAAAATATAAATATTATATAGGGAATAAAAAAACCCATTATATGTTCCACTAATGCAAATAAAAATGTCTCTCAAACTTACATGGATAAAGTTAAGGTGGTAATATATGAAAACTCTCACATAATCCATGCCCTTTCTATTGAAGATCATGTCAAAAAGTTATAAAGATAAATATTTGTACTTAAAGGCCAACATGTTAAGTAATCCTTTAATCAATCAATCAACCAATCAAAATTTTAATCTAAATGCACGTTTAAATCTAAATTAATCAACCAATCAAAATCTAAATCTAAATTCTATGTCTATTCAAATTGAAATCAAGTCCCCAATCCAAAATTAAATGTTAATTAGAATCCAATCAAAAATCTAAATTAGAATGTCAATTCAAATTAAAACATCAATAATCAAAATTCAAATGTCCATTCATATTCAAACATCAACAATCCAAATCATAATCATAATTCAAATGTCCATTTGAACTCAAACATCAAAAATCCAAATAAAAATTACAATTAAAATGTCCATTTGATTTCAAATGTCAATTATCTAAATCAAAACCAAAATTTGAATTCCAATTTGAATCCAAGCAATCCAAATCAAAATTAATATTCAAAA
Source organism: Torreya grandis (assembly GCA_037957365.1). Taxonomy (NCBI): domain Eukaryota; kingdom Viridiplantae; phylum Streptophyta; class Pinopsida; order Cupressales; family Taxaceae; genus Torreya; species Torreya grandis. The sequence goes on along the minus strand of JARHVA010005121.1, from coordinate 494,642 downwards.
TTATCATTGAATTCCAACCAAAATCCATTGTCCCATCCAAATCAATTTATAATCAAAACATCTAATCTATTTTAAATCCAAATCTAAACCAACTGTTGATACTCAGGGATACAACATTTATCCAAGAATGGAAAAGCATGAAATAAAATATCCAAGGATTACAACATGGTATCTATTCAAAAATCAAATAATTTAAGTTTGAATAAATTTGTGCACACCCTTTTGACATTAGTATGATGATGGTACCCTTTCCTCCATATTGTGAACACCAAAATTTTGATAAGTGCAAAGGAAAAATAGATCCTACAAAACATCTTAAAGAGTTTAATATGGAATTTTATATGTTTCTTATATCAATGATTATATATTAAGAATATTTATATGTATTCTAGGGGGTCAAGCCTTAGAAAGGATTTTACACATACCAAAAGGATCAATCACAACCTTTGAGGACCTTTCTAAAAAATTTGTGTGTCACTTTTAATATAATGTTGAAATAAAAATGGCCATGCTATAATTATACAAAACTAAAAAATGTAATGGAGGGGGGTGGGGGATTTCACCTCCTTCTTAAAAATATGGCATGCCTTGGAAAACTTGTTTCCATAGTCACCTCCCAAAAAGAAACTTATAGTTTTATTTACAAATAATATCAATTTAGAATTGGGATATTAACTACAACTCAATTATGCTAGGTCATTTTATGTAATTATAGATAAAGGATTAAAATTTAAATATCATTAGTTGCTAAGGGTACCATAAAAATATTCAAACAAGACAATTCTTATTAAAAAAAACACATCCATAGGTACCATTAATTTTGAGTGTAGCCATCTAGAATAATCTAGAGAAGTTGATATTTTTCAAATTTTATGAAAAATAATTCCATAGGTAGGCCCCCTTTGTCCCTAAACTTTGTGCACTTACTGCCAAAGGGCCATAAGAATAGTTTTCACTTTTTCACAGACTATTTCTATTTTTTTGGCATCTCAATTATAAAATTATGTGAAATACATGATGCTGACCACTATTGATCTTTTGGGCATGTATTAAAGATATATATATATATATATATATATATATATATATATATATATATATATATATATATATATATATATATATATATATATATATATATATATATATATATATATAAAAAGTAAATTCATTGATTTTTAAGTTGACTTATTCCAAATTTAACATGATGCCTTCATAGCCCTTATAATAAAAGGTTTTGCCAAATAGGGTGAAGCGGAAGGTATGTTGGATGAAGGATGTATTTTGAGTGCATGAAATATTTGGAAGGATGGAATGATAATGGGGATAATCATGGGTATCATGATGTGAATGGTGATTCAGACCAACAATTTCATATACAACAAGACTGAGAGTAGTTGCATGTGGGATTATTTTGGAATTCAATGCTTCTTCATTGATGTCTTCAATGTGTGAAGGGAATCATGTTTGTAATTATACTGATGTATGGGGTATGTGAATTTGGTCATCCATTGGTGCCTTGGAAAGGTTTTCATGAAGGGATTATTATTGATTGTTTTGATTCCAAGATTTAGATTTGGATTGTCTAATAGCACCTCAAATAGGTTTTCACTAATGGACTCATATTTATTTTCCTGGATTTGGATTTGGATTACAATTTAGATTTTGATCATCTGATAGTGCTTAAAGAGGTTTTCTCTATGGGATATTGATTTAAGATTTATATTTTAGGATTCATCTTGATTAAGGAAAACTTGTTCTTCAAAATATGCAGAGGTTTCTTAATGTTGTTCTTGATAGAGCCCAATTAGGTATTTTGTGATTATTTGATTATCATGGGAAAAAAATTTAGTAGTTAAAAAAATATTCTAATCAATAGGTTTGGGAGATGGAATTGTAATATGAGAGGAAGGATTGGCAATTTTGATGAAATGAGTGGCGGTAGCATGATCCTAGTAGGAACTTTAAAAAAATCCTATTTCAATTATGGATGAAGTTTCCTTAAAAACTGTAAAAGTATCACTAAAAACTTTACATTGATTTATAAATGGTTTTTATGTATTGTCTTGAGGTCCATTATCTACTTCAAAATAGATGGGTTCTATAACTCCTTGCTCACAAATTTCATTGTCAACAAGTACCTTTGTCAATTGGGGTGTATATTATGGGGTGATGGGGGTTTTAACATGTGATCATAGGATAGTAGATTGGCCAATGGGTGATGGGTTGTGTTGGTTAGAGGAGGATTGGTTAAATATGGGATGTTAGTAAAAGATGGGTTGTTGGTAAAGAATGGGATCTTTGTCAAAAACTGAATCTTTGTAAAAGATAAATTTTTGGTTAAAGATAGGCTCTTGGGCAAAGATAGGCTCATCAAAAATAATTTCATCAAAATGGATGGTAGACCATGACTGTTAAATATGGGTTGATTGAATATGGATTGGTTGAAAATGGATGTTTTAAAGAAAGGTTCATGAGAAATGGATATAAGGTTATAACCTTGACTTGTAAGTGGAGTAGCTTGATTAGGCTCAGTAAAGATATTTTGCTATACCCCTAAGCTATGATCTTCAAATATGGATACACTTGGCTCTATCTTAATGTACCCTTTTCCAATCAAATCTTGAATATAATACTTTATTATTACAAAATGGTTGGTGGAATAAAAATTGATTATTTGATTGTCACAATATTTATTATATCTATACCACTTAGGTTTTAGGACATTTTCATCAAATTGCTTGGTGTTTGGAAATATGACTAAGTTCACAACAACAACTTTTGAAATAATATATCATAAGGTCCCCCCAAAGGAGTGAATTTAAGTTTTCAATTTTCTTGTCTAAGTTGACCACTAGGTAGGGTGATAATTTTAATAGTTTTTGTGTTTTGGATTTACTATGGCTTTAGGGGTGGAGTGATATTATATGGTATGGGTGCAATAATTGGTTTCCCTTTGCTAGTGTAATGAGGGATGTTGGGATCAATGCTATAACTAGTGGATGGGAGACTTGATCAATCGTGGATAATATGGTTACTAGTGGTAGGTTGACATGGAATGGTTTGGTGATATCTATTGACGATTTTTTAATTTCCTAATGAGTCACTAGAGGTCCTTTGATCTTGGAAGGAAGGGGTGGATTCTTTCATAGAAAGAAAATGATAAAAAAAATTTACTTTAAAATTAGATAGAAATTTGGTTCCTAGATCCAAAGATTTGTTCTTTATGATTTATTTCGTGACTTGGGATGATATAATTTTATATAAAATATCTCTATGGATGTTCTCTTCTTGATAAGGTCTAACATTGTCATTGATCTCAACATGATGTTCTTGATTTCCAAAGTGAAAATGGTCATTACCAAAAGGATCTTCTCTTAACCTAGGATTTTTCAATAAGGCCATTTATTTTTTGATGGGAGACATGGCTCAAAATGGCTTGATTCTTATAGAAAAAGATGAAAGAATAGACAAGTAGAAAACATAGTGATTAAAAATAAGTTTTTTGAGTTTTGACATTAGGACTAAAAATTATGATTTAAATTATTTAGATTTTGACTTTATTTCTTGGTTTAAATATCAAAAAAATTGGTTTCAATCAAAGGATTTTAGCACATGATTTTCACAAAGAAGCAAATAAACAATCGTTAATTTAAACACACATGCATCACACAAAGAGAGATAAAACTATGGTGAAAGACTTAAACAAATTTTAAGATTTATATGTAATTTAATTTTCCATTAAGTAGTGTTGACCCAAAATTTTAGAGCACTACCTATGGATGAAGTGTCATTACCATAGCTCACTAGACTTGGTTTCAAGGGTATGTAAAAAATAAACTTCTTAGTGCTAATTGATAACTGATGCACTAAAGTTAAATGATAAAAAGACTCACTTAAGATTAATATTTGAATAAGATTATTTATGGGAGTCCTCAAAATACCTTTTAGTACGTGAGGCCCAAAACCATGAAATAATCTGATTTAAAAGACACACACAAATGGGTCTAGTCCTAATTTGTCCAACCTAGTCGTAAGGTTTCAATAGGTTGATGTTGAAAAAATTAAACTTGGAGGCAACTATTGAAACCCTAGGTATTAAAGCATGGAATCCCCTCACATAATATAATGCTTAAAAATAAAACTACTTATGCCTTTAAAATAATTAACACTCAATTTATATACCCGGTCGGTACATGGGGTTTGGTCTATCACATGTTGATGAAATCCATGATTGATGGAGACCTTAAAAATGAGAAAAAAATACTTACACTCACACCTGATTCTCCAAAATCATCACCAATGTGACACCAAGAGAAGAGTATATGCACAAGTGAGTCTTGGGTAAAAAATATTTTGCTAATATTATTTCTAATTTTATGAGTATCGTCATCAATGTAATGCCATAAAATATAGCATACACAACAAATATACAAACAAATGCTTAAAAAGTAAAGTTAATTAAATCTAAAAATTGAAAAATGATCTAAATTACTACTCGAAATAAGAATATTGAAATATAAGATGATAGAAAACTTGAAATAAAAGAAAATGGTTAGTTTAAAAATGAAATATGAAAAAAAAACTAAAAACAAAAAATAAAATTTAATTTGACTACTTTCTTTGGTTTGTCTTGGACTAACAACTTGAAAAAAACTATTAAAAATATTTTTATGGTTAAAAGATCAAGGAAAGCTATAAAAGCTAGTTGAAAAAATGACAAAAGATGATAATGAAAAAAAAAACGTTATGAAACAATTTCATTATTACATGATAAGACCAAATAGGGAATTTGTTAGTAGTTAGAAAACTTAAAAAATAAAATGAAAATAAAAAATTAAAACTTATAGAATGATATCACTACTACCTATTATGCTTTGCCATATAGAGTCTATGAAGACAGCGTATTGCTACTTCGATCCAAATTTTGAATAGAGTCTATTACACCCAAATTGGCCTTATAACAACATGCACATACAAAGGCTTCCCTTGTTGACCTCTACACTTTATGTGAGGAAAGAAGTTTTGATAGCATGTCAAAATAGGTGAGTAGGTGATCTTCTAGTAGAGTGAGCACACAACTATCCTGCAACAATAATAACTCTACTTCTATTTAGAAACATGCAAGAAGATGTGTAACAATTGTTTAATATATTAAATGCCTTACTTACCAATTATCTACTCTACACTGCTCTATTACAATAGCTTGGTGAAGAAGAATATAATAAGGAGTAGGGTAGTTAACTCATTGAAGAACTCATAGTTAGACTGAGTGTATCTTACTATGGAACTCATAGGAGAACTCATAGTGACACTTAGTTAAACTCCAGTGGAACTCTAGGGGGAACTCATCATCTCACCCACTTAACCTTTTATGACACCTAAGCTATACTTAAGGTGGGTGTTGGTGTAGGATATTAATTATTCTATATACATATTAAATAGATAATTCCTACACATGTAGCTTCAGCTTACTCATGTGTCATAAGAGATTAAGTGGGTGAGAGGGTGAGTTCCATCTAGAGTTCCACTGAAGTTCAACTAAGTGCCATTGTAAGTTCTCCTTTGAGTTTCAAAGTGGGTTACACTCAGTCTAACTATGATTTATCTATTGAGTTAACTCCCCTAGTCCTTCTCTATATTCCTCTTCACCAAGCTATTGTAATAGAATAGTGCAGAGTAGATAATTGATAAGGCATTTAATACATTAGACAATCATTGCACATATTGCATGTTTCTAAATACAAAAAGGGTCATTATTTTTGAAGAATACTTATGTGCTTACCCTACCAGAAGATCACCTACTGGCCTATTCTGACACCTATGATGATTTGCCTGAAGTTATACATGAATTCATTACTACTTGTGATGATATTGTTGTTTTATGTAATGATTTCATTGTTTACTAGAATGATTTCATTATTCTCTAAAAATATTCTCAAGTTAAATATTTTTTCATGGTTGCCAGTCTCCTCTTTAATATATTTGTTTTGACATAAACGAGAGCTCAAACAGAGTCCCAAGTCAAATGTTATGACCTCTATAAGATGACCACTACAAGTGCAAAATGAATTCACCACAATATGCTATGAATTCACTATTAGCTCTAACAAATTCGATGTTTGCTCACAAACTCACTATTTTCTCTAATAATTTTTTTTAAGATGCTTATGATTTCGTTGATCTCAAAAAAAGGCTTAGAAACAATTTCGTTGATGCCTTCGAAGTTATCTATGATTTCACTACTCTATAAAAAAATGTTAAATTGAATATTGAAATTACAGAATAGAGTAAAATAGAAACTAAAGACTATTATAAAATAAAAAACTACAAAATGATATACATAATAGATAGATTCAATTTATTTATTTTTTTGTAATGATTTCACTGAATTTTTCTACGAATTCATTATTGTACAGTCGTATGCACAACAAATTTTAAAAATCAGAGAATGAACCTGCAATTGTAAAAACACACTTGTAAATTCAAGATTAACTACATGTGTACAAGGAAATTAATTAAAAATAACTAAACTATGTTCCTAAATTCACTTATAATAGCTATGATTTTCAAGATGAGGGAAGGTCGCACCAAACATACCAAAATATAAGCATTATATTTAGAGGTTAAGCTAGCTAAGAAATCAAACAATGAAATGTAATATAAACTTAAACTTAAACTTCAAGATAAAGTAACAAATGAAAGAAAGAAATAAATAAAACAATACTTAAAACTGTGAAGTATTTGACACCTTCTCCATTGTGATCAAATAAAAATTTTCTCATGAATACTAAATGTGGGTGCTTAATTCTTTTCGAAAGTAAAGAAAATTGGACATTTTTTGGCGTACAAAATGACATTGACGGCTTTGGTTCACTTTGATTTACTTTTGATTTGCAATGACAATTTGATAGCACTTTGTTAGTTGGAAGGTAGATGATTAAAAGTGATAGATTACATGTCAATTTATAGCTTTACAAGGGATGAGATGAATTGTTGAGGTTTATTTGAATTTAGAAAATTACTTAAATATTCGACGACTGAATTTGAGTCTTCATTCATGACAATGATGACTAATTGTATGTGTTGAATAAAAATGTGAAATGGTTGAGTGACTCACCAAGTATAGGTCAGATTATTTAGTTGAGTCATTTAGGAGGTTGAAATGTTCTAAAATGACTCATAAGATAGTTGAGGAAGTTGAGATATTGATTGGATGAGTCAACACATGGTTAACACAAATATGGAAGATGTCTAGATGAGGTGTATAATTCATAGTTTTAATTAGTATTTGAGAAAAATGATGTACATAATCTTATAATTAACTAATTAAAAATTAATCAATTATTTTAAATAAAACAATATTATTTTGAATTTGAATTAAAAAAAGTGATGAATTAGTATATCAAAATATATTTTAACACTAAATAGTGAAATTTAAGTGTCTAAAAAAACAAAAACAATGTGTGGCACCAATAAATAATTTTCATCCATTTATGTCATAATCAAACAACGTGCATGGATACAAAAACATTGAGTGTGGCACCTAATAGGTTTATATGGGTGTGGGCTAGTTTCCTAAAAGCAAACACTTAAGTGAAAGGTGTTGTTTTCTCTATTTTCCTTGCACAAGCAGATTTAAATTTAATACTAATCTAATTTGGTTTGCAGCAATACAACTACACAATGAAGGCATCTCTTTTACTAAATGCTTGATAGGGATTTGATGCCTAATTGCATTATCTGCAATGCGTTGATTGATGGGTATTTCAAGAAAGGAAAGATCAGGGCAGCTTGGAATTTACATAGTAAGTTGTAGAGTAGAGGCATTTTGAGTAGGGGCAATAGTTACCGGGTCTCAGCTCGAGGAAAATGGTCGGGGAAGGGCTAGAACCTAGTAGAAAAATTTATATTATGTTGATTGATAGACATTGCACATAGGGTAATATGGAGGAAGCGCTTAAGTTGAGGGGTGAAATGACTGGAAAAGGTCTTGGACCTGATTTAGCTGTTTACAAGACACTTTTGGTACACTTTTTAGGATGGAGAAGATTATTGAAGCAACAATTTTGTACCGGAGATGACCACATGCGGTCTTGCCCTTGACGGTTCTATTTGAATTTCCCTACAAGGAAGGAAATTTAGGAAAAGCATAACAAGTGTTGGAGAGAAAGATAGAAACAAGTTTTATGCCTGATCATGCTATTTACAATTCCCTATTCGATAGACATTGCCAGGAAGGCAATTGGCAAAGGGCATACAAGTTGGAAGATAAAACATTGAAGGTCGGTATAATTCCATCCATTCTTTCCCATAAAACCCTAGATTGGTGTTTGTCAAGAAATGTGATTATGGTTTAAAATTTTTGAATAGCTCATATAAAGAAAAGAAGTGGTTATAAAAAAAAAACAGAACTACGGATTAGGCATTTGCAATTGCTAGTTTAAGCTGAAAAAATATTTCTTAGGAGTTTTATCGGCTAGGAAAGGAATCAGTGAGGGTATGGATTTGCGTCTACGCTGATATTAGTATCAGTTTGGCAGTACTAATGATTTCTCCTACTGAAGTGCAAGACATTGATTGTTCTCATTTTTATCCCTTGGTTAAAAGTTAAGGCTTTTTAAGAAAGCTAAAAATATTATTTTCTAAGGCTGAATTTTCTCCAACGCAAGATAAGCTATTCCTTAAAAAATACAGAAAGTTGGATTTTTTTCTATTTATACAAGGAAATAGTTACCTAGGACAAGCAGTGTCAGGTATTTTAAATAAAGCACCTATTACTGGCCAGATATCTGGGTTCTAGATGCTTGAGCAATCTTTGACTAATGTATATATCAAAACAATAATGTAGTGTTGCTTCGAAGGAAGTGCTTAATGCCATAAATTCTTTTATATTAGTTGTTCGCTCAGTTGATGGTACGGTGCCTGTTATCAAGACAATAATTGATCTTAGTTGTGCAATATTTGCTTAGCATGGCTGTAAACATGTTCAGAAAAGAATTTTACTTGCACACTGAAAGAAACGCCTGAGAGTTATGCATGTTTGCTCATAGTTTTACTCTGTTCTTATATTGAGGATATTTATTTAGTGGGTCTGTATTAGACAACAGTTGATTATTGACCAGCAATACTTTTCTTCTGATCGTGATGATATTATAAGGTCACTTTTCTATTTGTAGATAACAGTTGCGTCGTTCAAGGCCAAACTATACACAACAAGCTGACAAAAGTGGTCTATGGTAGCAACGCCATGAAACTACATTTGTACTCTTAAAAGTTCAATCTAACATATGAACTGTTTTGGGCATTTGCAAGCCACAAACTGTACATCTGAGATGGAATTCTTGAATAAGACTTTAGCCGTTATTTGAAATGGCAATCCACACATCTAGAGAGAACCCTAAAGTCCGATCATCACTTCACAACGGGTTGTCTACTCCCAAATGAAGGTCTGTTTGAATTGTAATATCCAAAATTATCTGACATTCAGTGTTAGTGTAATGAGTAATCAGAGAGTGACTTGAGGGGGGTGAATACGGTGTCCGAAATGATAATTTACACTTCTATAAAGAACTTGAATTCCCATCATCAGCGGGAAAGTAGCTTAGGCCTTAGCGGTAGAACTGCCCTTTGGCCAGGGAAATGTTCTAGATTGAAATCCTAGTTTGCCCAGGCTTATTAGTATAAGCTTGCAACAGAGTAGGTTTATCTGGTCCAATCACATGTCATGGACGCGATTCCATAGGTTTGGAAGCTATATAAGTGTTGTGGTTAAAAATGCTTGCATATATGTATATTCTTCATTTGTTTTAGCATATTTTAATTTTTTCAATTTCAAGAATTTCTTGTGATACATCCGAAAGCTTTTTTTCATTGAGCTTAACTCATAAAATTGTTCAAGATTGATAATTTTTTATAATGGTCTGTGAGGATTTATTATTTATAATAGAGGTTTGTCAATAAATTTTTAAAAAGAGGTTTGTCTTTGCAATTTTCTTGTTAAATGTATAATAATTTTTATTACATCCTAAGTTTTATTTGGATGATTATTTAGTCAATCAAAGATATTATTTATTAATTAAGTTTAACGTTAATTTTTTTTTTTACAAAATATTTAAAATAAAATTTAATTTCCTTAAAAGTTTGGTATATGATTATAAAAAAATATTTTGACTTGTCAATATATTAGATTTATTTGTAATATATTTAATAAATTAAACAAATTACATATTTGGATTTAAAAAATGGGTGGAAAGGGATCACACAAACAACAACAAAACAAAGAAACTTACAACAAAATAAAGAAATTTATAAAAACATATCTTGGCCAATCAAAATACTAGATCTACAAATAATCATCGTTGCTTTATGAATTCATCATTCACTTGAACCAATCTTCTTCATTTAGCTAAATCTTTGACAAGGAAACTTCATTCATAGGTTAGCCCCAAAAACTATATCTCAATTCAAAATTTTAAGGTTAACAATAATATGATCATTTGAGAAATCTCTACTCAAAAACTCTAAACCATTATTAACTTGAGTGACACGTAAAAGTAACCTTCTAACCAACCATTTCCTCAATCTTTTGAGACTTTAATTATGTGTTTCTTAACTTGTTTTCCGCTGTCCTACTTCCCTTGAACCACTTCAACTTAATTTTTTTGCATTTCACCTTCTTTCAATGAGCTACCCTACCCTACCCACCTCTACGCCTCTCTCAAACCAACTTCAGCTTTATATTTTTACATTTCCCTTCCTTCCAAAGGATTCTAAATACTTTCTCCCAATATTTTAAACCGGTTTGAAACAATTGCTGCTTGACCATGTTTGATACTTGGGTTATATTGACATTGCTTTAGTTGGTTTTTCTATTTGTTTTGGCTGAAATGAGAATACGTTGTTGGTTGTTTAAAAGATGCGTGAGGTACATTTTATTCTTTTTACTTTCTTTAACAAAGTGGCCCTACTCATAACATTTATTACATTTGAAAAGTAACTACTTATAATCAAACTCATGTAAATATGACCATTTATTCAAATTTAATTGAATGGCTTTAGGCAAATCATTCTTCAAATTCACTCTCACAAATAATCAAGCACATATAAAATTCTCTTTTAACATAAAAAAATGGGCAAATTACTATCAAAGATAACCAAAGATTTTCATCTCAAAATAAAAGAGGGAGATAGCAAAGTTTCATCCTTATAAGAACCGCCTTAAACACATATTTCCATTGGTTCAAATAAAATTCTCTTTAACTCCATAAAATATGAACCACTCTTAAAGATTAGTTCTTTTATCTTCTTTCAGTTCTTTTTTTTAGAAAAAAAACATTAACACCCCTATCATAGAACCAACTACTTAGTTTACCCTTCAATTAAAGTTCCCAATGGGTCTTAATCCATTCATTAATAGTTTTGGGTCTTGGATAGAGACCAATAAATTTTCCAATCAAACTCCTTTTAGAAATTGCCAAGGCTTTCTTCCTTGAAGCATCATGGCTAAAAATTATTTATAGATTACATCTAATCTTTTGACAAGGTTCTTATAAATAGCAGTTGTAATATTTTCAAAATGAAGTATAAAAATTGAAACCCACTGCCTTTTCTTCTGGATCCATTGATCAAGATAATGCAAGGCAATGGTACGCAGGGCTTCAATACTTATCATAGCCATCAGCCGCCACATGCAATGGCAACTACTGCCTAAACCAGTGTTCCATGGGGATGCCTCCACCCCAAAAAACCCTGTGTTTCTAAGACAGGGACATCCCTAGGATGCAGGAACATCATGGGGATGTCCCCTAGTTCTGCCACCTCTGCCACACTCCATCGTCGTCCCTTAGATGTTTCCCTCTGAGAAGGGTTATCTCTGGGATGTCCCTTCAAAAGGGGGACATATTGGGGACTCTGGGACATTCAGGAGATGTCCAGAAGTCCCCCCTTCCCTCATGAAACACAAGGGCATCCCCCACGTAGGTGAACACCAAAAATGCAAGTTTTTTTAATTTAAAAAAAATTGGATTTTTTTGCTTTCTAATTATCCCTAATTGGTAGTGGGACCCACCCCCAATCCCCAAGGCCTCCAAAAATCTTATAAAAATCCCTCTACCTCTCATTCCAAATCACATAAAAACATCATTGAGTGAAGTAGAGAGATAAAAGTAGAGACAACAAGCAAAGAGGGAGAAGTTTGCAAGAGTAAGAGAGCATTAGGAAAGGGAAAGTGAGATCAAGAAGATGATAGAGAAGCCATTGCCAAGAATACTCAAGCCTCTTCAATTTCATCATTTCACCTACAAGGTAGGCCCTATGATTCTTTCAATTTTTCAATTTTTCAATTTTTAATTATTAAATTTTTGTTTCATTGAATCATTATTCATTTATAAATTGTTTTGTTCTTTCATTCATGTCATTGAATCATTTGAATTTCTAAATGGAAAATTATTATATTTATTTGTTATTCTCATTCATTCAAATGCTTAAAAATAAATTTTTAAATTTTAAATTTTCAATGTTCATTCAAATGATAAATCAAATGCTTAATTTTTAGTTTTTAAAACTTAAGAACAAGGATTCCTATTTGTGTATCTTATACTTTCATGCTTCAAGTGAATTGAAGTAAGAAAAATAAAAATAAAATCCTTGTGTCTTAAATTATAATTTTAAATTTAATTTTTTAAAATCTTCATTCAAATGAAAATCAAATGCTTAAACTTTAATTTTTAAATTTTAAGAACAAGGATTCCTATTTGTGTATCATTTGATTCTATGCTTCGAGCAAGTTAAAGTAAGAAAAACAAAAACAAAATCCTTGTGTCTTAATTTTAAATTTTATTTGCTTACATTATGCATGGTTTGAATTTTAATTTTTTAAATTATAATTTATAAACATGCAAAATAAAAAAAAAATTATCATTTCTTGCTGTGTCATTATGAGTTCTCATAGCATGAGTGAGGATGAGGTTCAATCTCAAGGGATTGATATTGAAGTTGAAAGTGACAATGATTCAGATTATGCACATGATGATCCTAGTTTAGGAGGAAGGAATGACCGTGAAAAGCAAACTAGTTTTTTTGGGAGTCCCAATTATAGTTTCCCTTCACAAGCCCTTCAACAATATACTAAGGTTCCCTTTGATCCAAAGAAAACTTTATAATAATTTACAAATAAGGTACCATCAAAACCTGGGACATTTGGGGGCACTAGGAGATGGAAGTGCAACCTATGTGACCTTGAATGGTTTGGCATCATGACTAGAACAAATGCTCACCTCCTTCTTACCTGAAGCAAAGGTTGGAAAAGAACATGAAATTGAGGGCTGAAATATGCAAATTATGGGGTGCCAATGAAGAAGATGCACCTTCATCTACTACTTTTACACCAAGGGGAGGGGTCATCAGAGAAAAAGTTCTACTTCTAGTACTTTGGAGAGGCCAATGGCAATGAATCCATCTAGTTCAGGGGCAACAGGGCCTAAGGGAAAATAGAAGATAACTAGTGATACTTCAAATCCACTGGCAAATTTATTCAATGTGCAAGCAAAGGATGAGGCAGATGATGCCATTGGAAAATTCTTCTTTGCTAATGGCATTCCATTCCATGTGGCTCGCTCTCCTTATTATAAGGAGGCCGTGGCAAAAATAACAAGAGTAGGACCATCATATGTGCCACCAGGAGAGACTATATTGAGGACAACAATCTTGGATAAGAATTATTCCAAGATTAATATTTTAATGCAGAAAATGAATCATGCATGGGTCTCTAGTAGATATAACATTGTCATGGATGGGTAGACGAACATTAGGCATCATCACTCATCAATATCATTGTTACAAGTACAATTGGCCCTTATTTCCTTATGGCTATTGATTGTTTAGGGCATCACAAGGATGTTGATTTTTAGTTGCAGATCCTCAAAGATGTTATAGAGGAGGTTGGGCCATAGAATGTGGTGCAAGTAGTGATAGATGCAACCCATGTGTGCAAAGTAACAAGGAAGTTAATTGAGTAGCCTATAGACATATTTGGTGGAATCCTTGTTGTGTGCATGCCATAAATAATGCACTAAAGGACATGGAAAAAAATAGCTAGATCAAAGCAGTAGTTAATGATGCTAGAGATTTGCAAATGTTTATCTGCAACCACCACACTTCACATATACTCTTCAAGACCTTCTCCAAGAAGGAATTCTTGAAACCTGTGGAGACGAGGTATGCATCATACTTTATTCTCTTGGAGTGAATGCTTGAGTTGCAAGAGGCATTAAAACTAATGGTTATGATAGTAGAATGGAATCAGTGGTCTAAGTCGAAGATAAAGCAAGGGAAGAGGGTTTTTAGGCTAATGCCAAATATATTGTCTCCATCATTACACCAGTCTTCATAGTGATTAGATATGGAAATGCTAATGCCAAATATATTGTCTCCATCATTACTCCAGTCTTCACAGTGATTAGATATGGAAATGCTAATGCACATACCCTTGGAGAGGTGTATAAGTGCATTGATACTATGCTTGATCGAATGAAAGCTGTTGTACGAGAGAAGGACCCCACATTACAATTCTATGTATATCATATTCAACTGATCATTCATAGTAGATGGGAGAAGGTCAACACTCCCTTTCACATGGTTACCTATGCATTGAACCTGAAGTGGTATGTGCAAAGGCCTGGTAAACTTACACCTATACAAGATGCTGAGGTGAAGGCAAGGTTCACGAAGGCCATTCAAAAAATGTATGATTCTACAGAGGCCAGCATCATTCGTACTGAGTGGATAAAATTTGATACTCTTAGGGGATATTCACAGGAGGCTGAAATAGATAGGGAGACAATGGCATATGAGGAACCAATTTTGTGGTGGACTTTGCATGGGCCTCGTTCTTTGACTACTGATCTAGCCATTTGTTTGTTGTCCCAGGTTTCTAGTTTTGTTGCTGAGAGGAACTGCTCTACTTATCGCTAGCTCCACTCCATGAAGAGGAATATGCTTACCTCTAAGAGGGCAGAGAAGCTTTTGGTTGTACATAGTGCTTTGCATCTCATTGATGAAAACACACTTGCATACAAGGAGAGTCAAATAGCCAAATGGGATGTAGAGCTAGAAGAGCCAACATAGATTGATAATGATGCTACAAAGACAGGGCTGGTTGGTATTAGCTTGGACGAGGTTGAGCGTGTGGAGTCCAATAGTTCTAGTGCTGAGTAGTTCGACATTGGGGATGATTAGACATTGACTCATTGAGTCATTTGTATTTACTATTTAGTATTTAGTATTTCACTATTTTAGTATTTTGCTTTTGAATATTGTTGATACTTGATTGTAATCATGAATCATCATTACAAAATTTTGAAAATTCAATGTTCAATGTTCAATGTTTATTGTTTAATGTTCAATGTTCATTGGTTCAATGAATCAAACTTGAAACTTAAATGATTAAATCACAATGTTAAATTGTTGATGTTCAATGCAATATACTTATTCTTTATACATCTTTTTGTAACTAATTTTTCAAATATTATATGTATTTGCACCACTCCCCGCCATCCCCCCACTGTCCCACACCATCCCCAAACTTGAGCCCCCGTCCCCGCGTCCTCTCGTCACGAAACTCCGTGGAACTATGGCCTAAACCTAACTGCTACTGTTCATCTTTTCGTCTTCCTATCTTCTTGTTTTCGTGAAGCTCATGCAAGCAATCATAGAAGGTAATCCAAAAATGGAATTCAATGTAATTATTCAAATCGAAGAATCAAATTTAGTCAATTTTATCTTATTTTGGAGGTGTGCCATGGCGTCCATATCCCTTGTTTCTTTGTCCAGATCGTTCGTTTGCTTGTGTATTAAATCTGACGGATAACGTAATAAATATTATCCCTTCTTTCTTTGTCAAAGTTACGGCAGTCAAGTATTTATCTATAACAAACGTCAAAACAGACTGCAACAAATAAATTCTATCGTGTACGACAAAACTTCATTAAAATTAGAGTTTTTCCCGCTCTCACAACTAAGAAAACGGGCATTGATTTTCCATTTAAACAAATTTCCGCTGTATTAAAAAGCGAAATCGTGATATCAAATTTTAGTGTTAGTCGGCATCGGTATGGTATGTTTTTGTTTTTTTTTTTCCTGGTTTTTTTTTTTTTTTTTTTAAAATTTATAATTTATTTTAAGTTATTCTTTTTTCTTTTTGGATAAGGGCCAATTTATGGTGTCATATATATATGGATTATATCTTAATGTAATATTAGTTATTGTCTGCGAAGTGTAAAGTTATGTTAGAAGGAATATAATATTTATTTTTATTGGTAAATTAGTGTTTTGTAAGTGAAAGAGTGTAAATGAGTAGGAATAATTCATGTAAAACCAATGACCATGGGAATCGTTTCATTTTTTGTGTACAAAATATTAAATAATAATAATTTGATATTTTTAATGTCGGTGATAGTCGAAAAGGAGGTAGTGTGTTACTTCATACGGCATGACAACGAGTTGTGTATGGATGACACATCATGTTACACTATGAGCTTGACAAATAAAGAACTGGTAGACCAAGGCAATACCATATAACACAAAAGCGGTGAAAGAATTCAAGGTGAGTAGAAACTACCATATACAAATAGATATGGATGCTGGTTGCCATATATAAATAGATATGTATACAAATATTTACAAGTTTTTTTTTCCATTATCTCTCTCAATAACACCGACAACAACGATTGTATTCATAATAGTAGTGAACATTTATCTTTAATTGGTGAAGGGAAGAGAGGTAAAACTGCCACTAGGAGTACAAGTGCTGCCAATTTTAAGTTTTATATAAAAAAAAAGTGTTCTAATCCCTACTAATTTTTGCATACTTTCTCCTAACGCTACGGTGGTATGATATATTATAATATATTAATTTAATAATATAACATATAACATATCACAAAGCTCCCCACCAAAGGCAACAAGATCAGTCGATGTAGCAAGGTGTCGAACCTGGAGAATATGGCTATTTTCTTCAAAGAAGGTGAGGTCGCTGAGAAACTTCATGGGGGTTTTCAAAGGGAGAAGCTGCTAGCTCCATGGGGACAAATTTGTCTCATGATAATGAAATACTTCACCCTTGAAGGCAAGTATAAGGTTTTCTACCAATACCATTTTGCTTTACTTAATGATTTCAAACATAGGTTGGAAATTAGCTTTCCTTTCTTTCTGCTATCTTCCTTGGAAAATTTGATCAAGTCAGTTACGGATATTTGGGCCAAAAACCCTGACATTCACCCCATTCCCATATATCAAGGCCTTATTCTAAGACTCTATCACTTCCATTTGGTCTTGTGTCCCCCTAAACCGTTTAAAGTGAGCTTGTTGGAAGATCCTCTGACAAACCCATCTCCTCCTGGAAAAAGTAAAGGAAAAAAATTCCCAGGGACCCCTAAAACCTCCAAAATTTGGTTGGGGGGATCCAGTACTATTGAATGTGACATTTTGATAGAAACCCCTCCTGCTAACCCCCGTTCCCTTTCCCTTTGCCTCTCAGTGGTAAATCTATCACTCCCAACCAGAGACCTGAGAAGGTTTCCATTAAGAGAAACCGAAAGGCTAATGAAGAAAGGTCAATGTTCAGCCTAAAAAGGTAAGAACTGGGATTGAGGACAATAGTGGTGTTGTGGATTTAAGAAAGATTTCGACCCTAGACCCTAAACTGGTGGAGGATGGTAAGGGGGTAGTTATGGTATT
This sequence comes from Torreya grandis, assembly GCA_037957365.1. Lineage (NCBI taxonomy): Eukaryota > Viridiplantae > Streptophyta > Pinopsida > Cupressales > Taxaceae > Torreya > Torreya grandis. The sequence goes on along the minus strand of JARHVA010005121.1, from coordinate 476,906 downwards.
CACATATCCAACTGAATTATTGGGATCCCTCCCACTAACCCCCAAGGCATTGTTATATCTGACGATTCTTATTTTTTCAAAGATACCTTTGGGAAAGATGTTCATGAAACCCCCTCTGAGTCAAAACATGAGATAGAAGGAATGAACTACTTTCCTGAGATGAATGAACCCTACTCGGAGGAGATGGATGATGATGTTGTGGAAGTTCGTAGTTAGGAGAAGGAAAGTAACTGCTCACTATGCACCAAGATGGTGGAAGAGCTCGAGGTGATCAAGACCATGATGGACAAAATGCATAAAAAATGGATAATTATGGTAGAATATGCTGCCAAGGCTCTTAGTCATGCATCTTCAATTTTTGCTACGGTGAAAGACTTTGACAACAAGATCAAAAATGTTGGAGTGGATAGTCTTGGTGATTATAAAGGAATTATTGAGTTCCTAGCTAAATATGGGATGACTGATAGTCCCTAGTCTTTTATATGCTCTATTATTGTACTTTATATTATGTTTGTTGTTATAGTGCTATGTGTTCTCTGTTAGTGTGTTGTTTGTGTCTCGTCTGAGACTTTTTTGCCCACGGGGTGGCTTTGTACAGGGCCCAGGACCCTCTTCGCCTACTTTTTTAATCAAAAACATATAACATATCACCAATAATAGTTATATCATATTTATTAAAAAGTTATGTTATATATTAAATTTATATTATATATTATTTTTTGGTAAAGCGAGGGTTTGTAAAGTGCAGATTGTGTAATTTTTTAATTTAAATTTTTTAAAAATTATAATACATTAATTTAATTATATATTATTATATAATATTAATTATTAATTATCAATTTAATAATATAATATATAAAAAATGTTTACTATAATATATTATACTACAACTAATACTTATATATTATTTTTTGGTAAAGCAAGGTTTTATAAAGTGAGGATTTTAAATTGGTAGTCATACCTCACTTCAAACCCATGAAAACTTATTCCATCTCATTTTTTTGTAATGAAGCATTAAGCAAAAATACTATGATACTTATTTTAATAATTTTTTCTAAAACATATTTTCCCTGACTAGTGCTCCCTTAGATTTAATGTGTTTTTTCCATCAGGGATAAATAAGATTCTTACAAAGACAACATCCAATTTTAGCTATTTTTCTTCTAAGGATACGAGTATGGCATTCACATATGTACTTAACTCTGATGTAATTACTTTAGGTGTTAATATATTCACAACATGGATTAATGAAAGCTACAAGATAGACTATAGAACCTCAATATATTATCCCCATGTCATTGACATTACAGCATTTATTCGAGTTGTATTATGGATGTAGTTTGAAGCCACATTACACATCAGAAGTGAGTATAATTAACTTTATTATGGTAATATTTGACATTACAATATTGACATATCCATTTTCCACATCAAATCTACTACACATCATATTATTGCCTATAGAAAACCATTGATATATATATATATATATATATATATATATATATATATATAAATTATAATTATTATTATATTAATTGTATCTAAATCATATATGCATACATATTTGTGTGAGAAATAAAATATTGTTTTGTTGAGTCAATTTTGGTTTTATTGTATTAATATTAATTGCACCTAAATATTATATGCTTACATATCTATATGATTTTTTATGTTGCATCAATTTTGGTTTGGTCATGTTTCTAAATATTGAATTAAAGTGGCCCTGCACATAAACAATGTACTATGTTATATGTAGTAGTTGTTATCAGCAAGGCACGTGTAGTATGTTTGAGGACACATGGTTTTCTCATACGATTCCAAGCTTCCCAAAAACAATTAAAAAAATTAGAAATCTGCACAACCTTGCATTATGTATACTTTTATGTATTCTTTACATTACTAAGGAAGATCTAGATCTGAATTCTATAGCTTGGTTATGTAAAAATTTTGAAGCTTTTATACTATCATTTATGCCAATTTTTTTAATTTAATTTTAGTTTGACATTGTATAAAATTTTGTTTAGAAGCTATGATTTCAATCTCTGATGTGGGTGCTTTTAAATAGACATGTAGCTGAAAGAAGTAGATGGTGATTTTCAGTGTGGTTTGGATGGAGACTACTCCTTTCAATGGACAATATCTAGGACATCTGGCCTCAAGAAGAAGGGTAGTTGAGAACTCTTAGGCTCTATTCCAAGCCTTCCATGCACTAACCTAATGATGCATATTATTCAGAGTATAATTTGGATATGGAGTTTCATCACCAAAAAATATCAATAGGTAATCCAAAGAGTTTCCCCGTTGTAGAAAATATGATAAGGCCTATACCCACTTCACATAGAATGGAGACTTCCTACACTTTTTTCACCAACCTTTTCTCCACTTTGAAAAAGTGACATGCCTAGCTTCCCTTTTCTCTATCTTCTTTATCTCTACTTTCTCCCATGTCATCTCAAATCTGGAGAGAGCACTCCACCTGCAATAGATTTATCATAATTATAAATCTGTAGCACATGTAAAACTAAGCAAAACCCTTGTAGAAAATAATAGAGACTGATAAAGGTCCATCAGTGTTGTGTGTTACATACTAAAAACACAAATCCAATATGCTCATTCATATAAATGATAAGATGCCCTAATGGAGAGCATTTCAATTGGCATGAAGGCACCTAAGATTCTTCCATGGATCTTATGATGCCTTATGCCATGTGTAAAAACTTTATTGGACATTATTATATAATATTGAACACAAATGTTGAAATTGAATATATTTTAATCAATGCATGCATCCATGATTACCATAGTATTATATAGACACCAAAATAAAAATAGGACGTCAAATTAAATGATGGAGGTTGGTTGATAATTGGAGTTGGTAGATATTGAGGTCCTCCACGGTGGTTGATAGTTTGGCAAGGATAGATGGTGGGCTAGAATAGATGTGTCTAGGCCACTATTTCCAACACACCCCCTTACTCTAGACCACTAGATTATATGGATACTCTTATATATAATATATATTAAACTTTTTTCCTTGATGGTATTCACTCCTCGAGTACACTAAACCAATAGTCGGGTGACTACAACTAGGTGCCATATGGTAGAAATCAGGTGTCAAATGACAACAACCTAGTGTTGGGAGAAAATAATTAGGTGTCAGATAATAATGATTAATGGCCAGATGGCAGCAATTAGAGGGGGCTAGTCAAATCATTTGATCGATTGTAGCATGTAAATGAATGACTAGATGATGCAATCAGACAATTATATTCTATAGTCAAATGACTATATAATTTAGTTGGATGGATGCATGATTCATTCAGATGAGTGCATGATGTATCAAAATGACTATTATTTATATCCACATGACTATATTATGTAGTTGCTCAATTGCATTATGTAGTCATGTGACTTCTGAATGTAACTAGGTGATTGTATAATGTAGTTGATCGATTGTATTATGTAGTCGCCCATTGCATAATGCAATTAGGTGACTGCATAATGAATTTGGGTGACTACATAATTTATTTTGGTGACTGCATTATATATAATCACCTGACTACATTATGTAATCATACGATTACATAATGTAGTTGAGTGATTACATAATACAAGCATGTGACTACATAATGTGACTGAGTGACTACATAATATAGTCACTATATTACATAATATAGTTAATTTAATTAATCATGTATCCATCCAACTACATCATACATTCATATAATTATAGAATATAGTTGCTTGAATGCATTGTCTAGTCATCCATCTGTATGTTGTAGTCAACTGCATGTTTTGGCTAGTCCCTTCCAATCATTGTCATCTAACCCTTGGTCATTATCATCTGACACCTAATTTTTGTCACCCAATAAACTTATTCATAGCAGATAACAACTTTTAAAAGTGACAAGAATGGCACGAAAAGATCTATTGATGAATCTTAGGTGCGTTCCTCCCAATAAAAATGCCTTCAACATAATAGATTAATATAGGAACATTAAATATGTTAAGAGAAATCAATGTTAAGATTCTTATCTTGAAATTTTAACTTACCATGTTGATTAATAATTATATTACTTTTATCTTCTGATTTCTTATTGATTGATGATGAATAACATCAATCTAGTTACACCATTGTGTTAGACACAATTTTTTTTTTAAAGGTAAAAAAGAATCCAAATACACCATATGGCTAAGAAAATATGATTTTATCATTGACTTCTCTGAGAAAAAATAAAAAAAAACTTCTAAGTGATATTTAACTGTACATCACACTTAAGGTTGAAATTACATGTGATAGTCAAATGGACATCAAAATTAATTGTGAACAACCATCTCCATTACATTCCCTTACTACTATTGTAGAATGCTTATCACTATAATAATTTAATTATTTTTAATTAGACATTATAATATACCTACAATACAAAAATAATGTTTAATTAATTAATTTAAAATTAGAGAGGGGAATTCACACAAGATTTCAGGGTCATCTTTTTCTTGCACCCCTAATCCATATTTTGACTTGAATTTCTTATTCCAAAGTTGCCTTCAATGTGTACATGAAAAATATTTATTTTCCTTTTACCCTAAAATGGTCACAATATATTATTAAACTTAAGGAAAACAAAGTGATATTTTGGAAATTTGAAGTAACAAGGTAAATAGTAGAACTATCTTAGTAATTTTTAGGGTCCCAAGTAGTGGAAACCACTCTAGAAAAATATACTAAAATCAATTATTTGCATAAATATAAATCATTTTAGTGACATGAAAACTATAGGTCATCACCAAAAGTGATACATGGAAAATACCAACATCTGAAAATGATGATTGCTCTAATGATTGCTTGATCTTTAGAATGTTTGTTAGTGTTCAATAGATTCAGTATGCATGATTGCTTGATACTTTTTGTGTAAATCAACTAAAATGTTTGTCTACTTATATATGATATTTGTATTAAAATGAAAATAGTATTGGCACTCGTATAAAATTTCAATCACTAATACCTAAATAGGTAGAATGAGGGGAACGTAGGTACATGATTTTAAAGATCTCTCAAGTACAACACAAGATAAAGATAAGACAGGGGATGTCTAAGATAAAATAGGAGATGCACAAGAAGGATATTTTAGCAAGTTGGAAGTCAAAAAGAGGGCATATATTTTCAAATTTAAATCAAAGTTAGATAACATAAACTATTTTGTTAAATTACTTATAAAATAAGACTAAATTATGTCATAGGGCCATTTTTGGGTGTCTACATTTTGACCCACTTTGGTGTATGTATGCATTTATGAATGAGTGCATAAATATGAGGCAAAAAGGTGAATAGTTTGTAGATTAAGCTAATTAGGTGAAAAATTAAGACAAATCAAGCCCAAGGAACCTAATTTTAGAAATTATCTCACATTAAAGTATTAAGTTAATTGGCTTAATCTTATGCAAAATTAAAGGTAATAAATCCATAATAAATGATAATTGATTGAAATTTGTCTTGAAAAGATTGATTAGCCTAAATTTATACTAGCATAGGTTCTTGAAGAATCAAAACATTCTAAGGATGAGGATAGTTGTGAGATACTTCATGTGTGTAGAACTATTTATCATAAAATACAAGAAATTGGATGATAGAAACATAAGATGAATTAATTATTCTATGTTATTGAGCAATTTAAGAACAACCAATATTGTATAAACTAAAATAATGCATTAAGAATAATTCAAATAGAAAGTAACCAAGACATTACACATGAGAGCACACGAAAGGAACATAACAAGAAATCATATAAGTAAATGTTGACCAAATTTTGCCTGCAGGTAAAATTTTGGTCCCCTTCTTCCCTTACTGTTCATGCCAGTTATATTGTAGGTTGTTCAGGTTCAACATTCTCCATTTCATGGTGCAAAGGTTCAATTTTGAGTTCGGTTTCTTGGTTCAAGTTCAAAGGGTTCATTGTTCGGTTCAAGTATTTCAATGTAAACATGTTGAACCTTCGTGGAAGGGCAGTTCAAAGCAATAAAGGGACTTCTGGCCGAGTCCAAGGACTTTTCAAAGGGACAGTTGCTGGAGAATTTTCAAGACAAAAGAAGCACCAAGAAGATGCCACGTGGACACGATGACACTTTAGTAGGACCCGATGATGTCCCAGCAGACGTCAAATTTAGCAGAACGGTTTAGCTGTCGGATCTCAAGTGATGACGCTCGGGAAGCCATCAATTTTATCAGGATGGAATGTTCATTATTTTTCAAAGCCTAACGGCCAGTTGAGCGTCAAATCTAGCGAATAAAATAGCCTTGTTTCTAGCCAAAAAAGTATTGCCAAAGAGTCTAGAATGCAACATCCTGTCGAAAGTTCATTCCTGAGAGGCCGAACAAGTTAGATGGAGACAAATTCGATAAAAGACAAGAGGATGCACATGAAATAAGCAAACAGTTAAGTCCAAGCGGTGCCAATTTGAAGAAGTGACTCTGGCAGGTGAAATAGTGCTAGCAAATTGATCATGAGAAGACACAGCAGCTAAGAAATGTAACCGGTTTCTCCATTTTTCATTTAATGGGTGGACAAACCGCATTTTGCCATTTAAAAATGTGAACTTTGAAGCAGGCATAGCATATAGCTCATTAATATTTTGAGCGGCTTGTTTCTTTTCATGAATGACCATTTGTAAAAAAGAGCGCCAAATGAGCCTCTTGGACTTTCCTTTTATATTTGATACTTATCATTTTGTAATGATCTTTTTGCAATTTTGGTAAGGCACAACCCTGCTGAAATTTCTACCTAAATCTATAAAGACTATTTTTTACCTCTTCTTGGTCAGATATTCTGTGTATGTCTAAGTGTTTGACTTGTGTCCAGTCATTGTCTTTAATGCTCTCACAGTTCCAGCACCAACACACTAGTTATCCACAAGGCACCATTGTCTGCAGGTGACAGGAGGAGAGTTCCATTTTGGAGATATAGAGCAGAGGAAGTCATTTACAGTATGTATTCCACAACATCTTGGTGAGTCTCTATTCTTGTGTTTTCATAAGAACCTCCCTGCCATTTTCTGGTAGCCTGCTTTCCCTGTCGAGTCTGAGTGTATGTCTGTGGTCTTTGTTCGATTCTGAGAGTGGGTGTGAGAAGATCACCTTTATTTTGGTGTATCATCTCCTTAGATTAGTTTTTTTTCTTGCACTTTCTTCCCTTTTCACCCCCCACTTTATAGCTATATATATGTATATGCCTGTATGTATTTTTTGCACTGCCTAAAACAAACAAGATACATAAGAGGGAACTAGCCCATATCTAGAGACTCTCCTCTCCTGCTTCGCCGTCCCACAGGCGAGAGAGGAGTTTCCATGTTGTGAAGAGAGGGCAGGAACTTGTTTTCCTGCCACCGGGTGCAATCTCCAACGTCAATAGTTTTGGCATGCCTGGTGGGACTACAAGTTTTTAACGCAGTAAGATGTCAGGATTGATGCTGGTCTTGTCACAGCCATTTGAACACTTCCCAGCATCTAGCGACTCCAATGGTAAGAGCTTCATTTTATATATTAAGACCAGTGTCTTAAATTTCTATGCCTAAAGTCACCACTAGGTCTGTTTCAAAAAGGATTCCTTTTGAATTTTTTGAACTACCTCTAAATTTTGCTAAAAGATTAAGGTTTAGGAAGACTCATCCTTATCCAACAAGTCATCCTCCTAGACCTGTTACAAGAGACACATACACAGTAGAACCTCAATTAAGTCCCATCCCAGCTATGGCATTACCTTTTACAGCCTTTCATGGTGAAAGCCCCTTGAATCTCCCATAATATGACCCAATTATAGGGGCAGCACTGAAAAATGTGCCTTCTTTCGATGGATTGGGACCCATTACAGTCATTGAGCACATCAAGAATGTTTCTAATCTCGTTAATATTCATAATATCATAGAGGAAAATGTCACAGTTAGGTTGCTGGCTTTATCTCTTAAGGGCAAGGCTCTTGACTGGTACGAGACCTTGCCTGTGAATTCAATCCATTCCTGGAATGAACTCGGTATTCAACTAACAGACCATTTTGGGGAAAAAATTGATGAACTCTCACTTGCTGAGCAGCTAACGACCATATAGAGGGCTCTGCACGAATATATGCAAGACTTTAACATAATGTTTCAGAAGACCTGGCAGAGGATTCCCATCTTAGTAAGGCCGACTCCCAGCTATGCTTTTTTATACTACTTGAAAGCATTAAACAATGACGTTGCAGTCATGGTATAATCTATGGGAGGGCATATATTGCCTGCTTCTTATGACATAGCCATAGTAGCAGAGAACTGTTTAATACAGGTTCGAAAAATAGCCCCTAGACCCCAAATGCCAATTTTCCTAGAAGTGCCACCTCCAATTCAGGCCCCTACTCCCACATTGGCTCCTCTGCCTGCCATCAAAAAAATAGTTTCTATCCCATCAAGTGAGTTTCATGAGGTTAAGAATATGTTGCAGGTAGTGACCAATGAACTCGTTGCCATTAAAGGTAGCAAGCCCAAAACAACAGGCCAAACCAAGGGTACCAGAATTATGGTCAAGCCCCTAAACCCCCTTTCTAGAATTATAATCAAGGTCAGGGGCAACTCACTACAACCAGGCCATTTCAAAATTACAACACCGGTCCTTCTTCATCATCTAAGGCCATAGTGCCTGTTTAGAATAATCTTGTATAAGAGCAGCCTACCTGTTCAACCATGGGATATGGTCAAGAACAAGCTGTGCACACAAACAAGATGGTGAATTATTTCTAGAATACAGAGAATTAGGCTGTCGCTCTTTCCCAAAATTTTGAGGCTCTAACTCAACCCAACACGAGTAGCAATCAGGCCCAGCCATATTTTTCTCTTATAATCATGAAGAGGGTGAGTTTTATCCAATCAACCATGGGGGTGCTACAGGCAATCAGGCTGATTGTGTTGTAGCCAATACAAGATTTAAGAGGAGAGCATTAGAAGAGGTGCAAGCTACCACTCAGGCAGTAGTTGCACCTCCTCCATCACAATCATTTCAAAGGCCCAAATTTCCAAACAACCATTTGCACCTTCAACGCCTCAGCCTACAGCTCTAGTTGGGATCATCCCAAAAGAAAATGTGAAGGGAGGCAGTTCCTAGGTCAATATAGTGGACCAGATGAAGAAGTTTCATGTGAGCATCTCCTTATGGGATTCATTGTCTCTTCCAGGATAGAAGGACGTATCGAAGAAAGAATTGCATAAGCTGGATCAATAAGTTGTTCCAGCAAACATGGATAATGTCTTGATGACAAATGGATAGCCTGCCCCTCCAGAATAGATAAAGAAGGAAGAGAAGACTCCCCCTTTCTACGTATCCTTGATCATTGGGGACTTCTTGGTGCACAACTGCATAATTGACAGTGGGGCCAGCACCTCAGTGATGCCCAAGTGCATTGCTGATAAGATGGGACTGAAGTATGAAGAAATGAAAAAGGGAGTCCTACAGCTAGATGGGACACCTGCAAAAACAGTTGGAATTTTGAAGGGCTTAGACTTGACATTGCATGCTTACCCAACCTTCTCAATTCCCCATGATATTGTAGTAGCGAATGTTCCTCCATTTTTTACAATGTGCCTGTCCAGGGACTTCACGTCCAAAATAGGTGGCTATCTAGCAGCAAATTGGTCATATCTGGTTTTCAGAACCAAGTACGGGACCAAGGTGAAAATTGAGTCTGAGCCACTCTATAAGGATCATCTAGAATCATATACTCCCAAGGTAGCGAATGTCAGTTACACAATCATCAACCTAGAAGAGTCCCAGGTAGACCAAGCTCCATCCTCTACTCTCGAAGGAGTCACAGACCTACTCTTGGATGAGTTGGGAAATGATAACTTAGAACATGATCCATACAAATTTATAGAGGAGACAGACCTTGGAGTCTATTGCATGCATGAAGAGGGCTCTTTCATGCCCAATTTGATGAAGGCTGACCAGCTAGACCTTGGCCTATGGCAGCTATATTTTGATGATTCCAAAAGTAAGCTAGGCGCTGGAGGTGGAGCGATGTTGGTCTCCCCTTCAAAGGAGAGGTATTTTTCAGCTTTCCAATTCCATTTCTCTTGCACAAATAATGTTGAAGAATATGAGTCCTTGATCCATGGGCTGGAATGTGCAAGGAAAAGAGGGATTAAAGAGTTATAGGTCTTGGGGGATAGCGAGCTGATTGTGAATCAGGTGAAGGGCCAGAATCTAGCAAAGAACTCCTTGCTGAAGTCTTACAAACATAGGGTCTGGGACCTGATGGAAAATTTCCTTGCCTTTAACATTGCCTCGATTCCCAGGGAGTAGAACAAACACATGGATAGGCTGGCAACAATTGGCACTCAGTTTGATGTTTCAAGAGAAATAAGCCAAGATTGTGGTTCACGCCACTTGAAGGTGGTAGTTCGACCCTCTGTCCCAGATAACATTATAGATTGGCAAGTTTTCAAAAGTGACCAGCAAATAGCTCTCTTCCTCTGGGAGGAAGCTGAGTTCACAATACACAACCAGGCGAAATTATAGTAGTAATATGGAGATCAGATTGTCCAGTTGAAGAACAATAAAATCCCTAAAGGTCTGGTCACGGTTGAAAGCATTTTCAACGGAGATGACCAATTGAGAAATGACAAAGCATGCATCATGACCAAAGAGGAGAATTACAAAAAAGTTGAATCTTCAAGAACAAGCTGCTGGCACTTGGCAAGGTCTGCACATTCCAAGAAAAGTGAGATTTCATTCTGCTATGTCAAGAGTTCTCTGATGTGTTTGCATGGGATTACAGTGACTTGAAGGGCTTTGACCCAAGACTTGCTCAGCACACCATTGAATTAGAGGAAGGTGCCAAACCAGTCACACAAAAGCAAAGGCCTGTCAATCCTACAATTGAGCCCCTCATGCAAAGGGAATTGGCCAAATTGATTGAGTCTGGTATTATATTTCCAATCAAACATTCCTCCTGGCTGGCCAACCTCATTCCTATTAAAAATAAAAAATGGGGAGATCAGGCTGTGTGTTGACTTCAGAGACCTTAATAAAGTCTCTCTAAAGGATCATTATCCCCTTCCAAGCATGGATCAGATTCTTTAGAAAGTGACTGGTAGCGAGCATTTCTCTCTCCTAGATGGCTATTCAGGTTATAATCAAATTCTGGTGCAAGGCTGTGACCAGTATAAAATAGCCTTCACCACCAAATGGGGCACATTTGCCTACAAGAAGATGCCATTCGGGATATCCAATGCTGGTGCTACCTTTCAACAGGCCATGGACATGGCTTTTGGTGGCTTGATAAATAACAACGTGCTAGTATACCTCGATGATATAACGGTATTCTCCAAGGAAGTGAGCCAACACATAGAACACCTCAGGTAGATTTTTGAGAGGTCCAAGGAATTTGGCATCTCTCTTAATCCAAAGAAATGCGTATTTGATGTTCATGAGGGGAAACTTCTTGGCCACATCGTGTCTAAGGAAGGCTTGTCTATTAACCCCGAGAGAGTTCGCTCTATTCTAGAGATGCCCCTACCAAAGCACAAGAAAGGCATGCAGAGCTTCTTTGGCAGGATAAATTTTATTCAAAGGTTCATTTTGAATTTTGCTGAGACAGTTAAGCCCCTGAACTCTATGTTGAGGAAAGGTGAATAATTCAAGTGGATAGTGCAAAGAAAGGATAGCTTTGAAGCCGTCAAGCAGGCTTTAGCCCAGGCGTCTGCTCTGATCAGCCCTGACTTCACTAAAGACTTCAACCTCTATACATTCAGTAATGAAGAAGTGATATCCACCATGCTTACCCAAGCAAATGGTGAAGACCTTGAATAGCCACTCGCCTTCTTCAGCCAAGGATTAGAGGATTTTGAAGTCAGGTACATGTATGTAGAAAAGTAAGTCTTGGCAGTAGTGCAGAGCCTATAGAAATTTAGGTATATGCTGTCTAACAGCAGGATCCACCTTATGGTCCCACATCCTAGCGTCAAGGATTTCTTGACCAATCGAGATTTGAATGAGAAAAGGGTGGGATGGATCACCAAAGTGATGGAGTACAATGTAGACATTAAAATCACCAAGCTGGTGAGGGGCAGAGGTCTGTGCGAACAACTAGCTGCAGACTTAAAATAGGAAAGGAGAGACAACTTGCTAATCCATGATGCAGCCATTACAGATGAACTGGCTGTCATAAAGGATTGGATGCTGGACATGAAGCATTTCCTTCTCACCGGTGAGTGTCCATAGGGTCTTGATAAGGCTGGAAGAAGGTATTTTAAACTTCAGTCCCTTCCTTATGCCCTGATTAATGAAGTATTATTTAGGAAGGATCTCTCTAGGTTTTTCCTAAGATGCATTGACCCCAATTAGGCTGATAGGATACTGGCTAAGTCTCATGATGGGCTAGCTAGTGGTCATTTCACTCCTAGAGCTATAGCAGTAAAGATAATGAGAGCTAGCTATTTTTGGCCTACTCTTTTCAAGGACACCTATGCCTGGGTGAGAAAGTTCTAGAAGTGTGCACTTTTTGATGGAAAACAGTGATTGGCTGCCATGCCTCTACAACCCATTCAAGTTGATCAACCATTCATGTAATGGGGCCTGGATTTTATAGGGATGATTAATCCTCCCTCTAGTGTTGGGCACAAGTGGGTATTGACTGCCACCGATTATTTCACCAGGTGGGTAGAGGCAGTTGCTTTGAAGGAGGCAAATGAGAGCACAGTCTTGGAGTTCTATGAAGATCTGGTAACAAGATTTGGAGTCCCAACCACCATAATCTCATATAACGCATTAGCTTTTTTGGGAATCAAAACCAGTGAATGGGCACTAAGGTATGACATATACCTCAGCACTTCATGAAACTATTATCTGTAGGGTAATGGGCTGGCTGAGTCCACCAACAAAAATCTGATCAGAATTATAAAGAGGACTATGGAGGACAATCAAAGAACCTGGCATACCAAGCTAAAGATAGCTCTATGGGTTGATCGAGTTACTCCAAAAAGAGCAATCAGAAATTCTCCATATATGCTTGTATATGGAAGGGAAGCAAGGCTTCCCATCTCACTTGAATTACCAGCATTAGATCTCTCCCACCAACTGCAACTAGAAGAAGGGTCTAGCATGGAGGTTAGGTTGTGTGAGCTAATGGAGCTCCAAGAGGTGAGGGATCGGGCTATGGCTTCTCTGACAAGTCGCCAATAGTAGGTAAAAAGGCATTTTGATAAGAAGTCCTTGTCAAGAGATTTTTTTGAAGGAGACATTGTCTTAAAATGGGATGAAGATCTAGATAAGCCCAAAAAACATGCAAAATTTAACGCCCTATGGAGCGGCCCTTATGTGATTACTCAGTGTAAGCAGCACAATGTGTTCCAACTTTCAAGGTTAGACGGTGAAGAACTACATATCCCAATTAATGGGATACATCTGAAGCATTTCCACTGATCTTTTTGGGTTCACTTGTACATATTTTCCCTTGTTTTTTTTCTTGTTTTTCCCTAAGTGTTGTTGCACAAGTAGTAGTTTTCTTAGTCTTGCGTGTGTGTTCATTTCATGGAGGTAGATCTGCATGGTTGGTTCTAAGTTTTGATAGAGCTCTTGCTGGTTTTCAAAGTTATTATCTGAGTCCATGCCCAATGGATTGCAAGGCAACTAGTCTCTAAGCATAGCAGGCATGCTTCCCCTGGGAGTCACCAATTTGTTGACCAAATTTTGCCTGCAGGTAAAATTTTGGTCCCCTTCTTCCCTTACTATTCATGCTAGTTATATTATAGTTTGTTTAGGTTCAACATTTTCCATTTCATGGTGTAAAGGTTCAATTTCGAGTTTGGTTTCTTGGTTCAAGTTTAAAGGGTTCACTGTTCGGTTCAAGTATTTCAATGTAAACATGTTGAACCTTCATGGAAGGGCAGTTCAAAGCAATAAAGGTACTTCCGGCCGAGTCTAAGGACTTTTCAAAGGGATAGTTGCTGGAGAATTTTCAAGATAGAAGAAGCGCCGAGAAGATGCCATGTGGACCCGATGACACTTTAGCAGGACCCGATGACATCCTAGCAGATGTCAAATTTAGCGAAATGGTTTAGCCATCAGATCTCAAGCGATGATGCTCAGGAAGCCATCAATTTTAGCAGGATGGAATGTCCATTGTTTTTCAAAGCCTGACGGCCAGTTGAGCGTCAAATCTAGCGAATAAAATAGCCTTGTTTCCAGCCAAGGAAGTATTGCCAAAGAGTCCATAATATAGTAACCTACCAAAAGTTCATTTTTGAGAGGCCAAACGAGTTAGATGGAGACAAATTCGATAAAAGACAAGAGGATGCACATGGAATAAGCAAACAGTTAAGTCCAAGTGGTGCCAATTTGAAGAAGTGACTCTGGCAGGTGAAATAGTGCTAGTGAATTGATCATGAGAAGATGTAGCAGCTAAGAAATGTAACCGGTTTCTTCATTTTTCATTTAATGGGTGGACAAACCACGTTTTGCCTTTTAAAAATGCAAACTTTGAAGCAGGCAGAGTAGATAGCTCATTAATATTTTGAGTGGCTTATTTCTTTTCATGAATAACCATTTGTAAAAAAGAGCGCCAAATGAGCCTCTTCGACTTTCCTTATATATTTGATACTTGTCATTTTGTAATGATCTTTTTGCAATTTTGGTAAGGCACAACCCTGCTGAAATTTCTACCTAAATCTATAAAGACTATTTTTTACCTCTTCTTGGTCGGATATTTTGTGTATGTCTGAGTGTTTGAGTTGTGTCCAGTCATTGTCTTTAATGCTCTCACAGTTCCATCACCAACACACCAGTTATCCACAAGGTGCCATTGTCTGCAGGTGACAAGAGGAGAGTTCCATTTTGGAGATACAGAGTAGAGGAAGTCATTTATAGTATGCATTTTATAGCATCTTGGTGAGTCTTTGTTCCTGTGTTTTCATAAGAACCTCCTTGCCATTTTCTTGTAGCCTGGTTTCCCTGCCGAGTCTGAGTGTATGTCTATGGTCTTTGTTCAATTCTGAGAGTGGGTGTGAGAAGACCACCTTTATTTTGGTGTATCACCTCCTTAGAGTAGTTTGTTTTCTTGCACTTTCTTCCCTTTTCACCCCCCCAGTTTATATATATATATATATGTGTGTGTGTGTGTGTGTGTGTGTGTGTGTGTGTGTGTGTGTGTGTGTGTGTGTGTGTATGCCTGTATGTATTTTTTGCACTGCCTAAAACAAACAAGATACATCAGAGGGAACTAGCCCATATCTAGAGACTCTCCTCTCCTGCTTCGCCATCCCACAGGTGAGAGAGGAGTTTCCATGTTGAGAGGAGAGGGCAGGAACTTGTTTTCCTACCACCACGTGCAATCTCCAACGCCAACAGTAACCATAACCAGATAATCTCTATTGATCTCTTCTAAAAGTGGAACCCTCTTCTTCTTACAAATAAAAGTATATATAGATGTTTCCAATATATTTTTTCATATTATTATCATACTTTGTGCCAAAAGTGGAGTCTGTTCATATTATAGGTTATAACTATTAGGAAATTGGAGTACAATTGATTACTTTTGTATAAACAACTAAACATGAAATTAAACTAGAAGTAATAAGTAACTAGAAATCAGAAACAACAAATAATAGGAGATATAAGAAAAAACCAATCTTGTATTAAACTCTTCCAGAATACAATGAAGAAATCTCACTCTTCCCACACCTCTTGGGTGTATAGTATTTCTCTCAAGAGTTCTCTCTCTTAATCAATTACAATCAACTCAATAACCGAGTTGTTATTCCCTTGTTTTAGCTGATCTTCTTGATCTTGCACCTTGTAGATCTAATTGACCTTGCTTACTTGCTTGCTTACCATGTAGATCTTCCTGGTCTTGCACTCTTGTAGACCTCCTTCTAGATCTTACACTTGAGGATCTAATCCTTCTTAGTCCTGATTACAATACAGCCCCATGGGTCTCTTAAATAGGATCCAAGGCATACAATAATTAGAAACACAGACTCAAGACTAAAATTAGTCTTTACATGCAAACACTCTGTCCTTCTAAAATTAGAACAAATCTAATTTTGGAAATGCATGCAAACGCACACACACAGGTGACCGATGCCGGTCACTATCGATCTGCATATGACTAACGTCGGCCGATCCCTGACCGATGTTGATCAGATATGATCCACGCCCGACCAATGTCAGTGATGCTACTGATGTCAGTTATTGGCTAAGCCCAACAACCTCCATATTTGCATAACAGTGAAGCTTTTAGCTTCACAACTTAACAATATCCCACTTGGAGATAAACAACTGCACCTGTACCTGTATAGTAACATCCTCTATCTTGTTTCTCTGGCTTGTTTCTCCCTCTTCAAGTTCAATCTTGAAGACCAACAAAATTTGAATGAAGATTCAACTTCTCCTTTGTTACCGACTTTGTTAACATATCAGCTGGGTTCTTATCCATATGGATCTTTTCCAGCTTCAACTGTCCATCCTCCAATACATGTTGAATGAAGTGGTACCTAAGCTATATATGTTTGGTTCTTGAATGAAAGGTTGAATCCTTTGCTAAATGAATTTCACTTTGACTATCACTGTACAATCTATAACTCTCTTGCTCCTTTCCCAACTCTTCCATGAACCGTGTCATCCATATCATTTCCTTGCTAGCCTTTGTGACTGCAATGTATTCTACCTCTATAGTAGATAGGGCAATAACCTTCTATAACTTTGAAATCCAGCTAATCGCCATTCCACCAACAGTGAACACATATCCTATGGTGCTTCTCCTGCCATCTAAGTCACCTGCCATATCCAAATCTACATACCCATGTAGAGAAGTGTTTGACCCTACATAGCATAAATACCTACTCCTGGTCCCTCTCAGATATCTGAGAATCCACTAAACTAATTTCCAATGTTCTTTTCCTGGATTGGCCATAGACTTGCTGACAACTCCCACTGCTTGGGCAATATCAGGTCTAGTACATACCATTTCATACATTAAGCTCCCAACTGCTAAAGCATATGAAACTTTGCTTATGTACTCAACCTCATCATGTGATTTAGGACACTATTCTTTGCTTAACTTGAAGTGTCCAGCCATAGGTGTGCTTACCGATTTTGCATCTTACATATAGAACCTCTCCAACACCTTATTCACATAATCCTCTTGAGACAAAATCAACCTATGATTTTTCCTGTCTCTCTTAATAGTCTTGCCAAGGATTTTCTTTGCTACTCCTAAATCCTTCATGGCAAATGTGTGAGCTAATTTTACCTTTAGCTCAGTAATTACCTGCATGTGTGAACCTACAACAAGCATATCATCTACATACAGCAACAAGATAATATAACTACCATTATCCAATTTGGTAAAATAAACACAATGGTCAGATTGACATTTACTAAAGCCATGCTCTATCATAAACCTGTCAAACTTTAAATACCACTGTCTTGGAGCTTGCTTAAGACCATATAAGCTGGCCTTCTATCTCACCTATCCATTCTCTCCTTTCTTTAACCTGTAAATCCATTCATCTTTCAGTGCTTTCTTTCCAGCTGGCAACTCTACCAAATCCCATGTTTAGTTCTCTTCCAAGGAATCAATTTCCTCATTCATGCCATGCTCCCACTATTTCTAGTATTCTACCTGCATTGCCTCTTCAAAACTTCTTGGTTCTTGACCATCATGAGCAACAAGTAATATAATGAAGGAGAATAATGAATTTGAGGCTTACTTACCCTTTCAGTCCTCCTTATGGGCATTTGAGACTCATTTACAGCTTTCTGTCCCCCCAAATTCTCTTTTAGTGACCGATCCCAATCAAATCTCAGTATGCACCTGACCGACATCGGTTCCACCTGACCGACCTGACTGACATCAGTTACTGTCTGACCAATGTCAGTTCCTGCTTGACCATCGACATCAGTTACCTGACTGGCGTTGGTCTCTGTGTTTTCCTGTGAGTGATGATTTTTACCTGCGAGCTCATTTTAGATCATTACCTCATCTAAATCAAGATTGCCCTGCTCAGAATTATTCAGCCTCTTGAGTTGATCATTGTACATCACCTTCTCATTGAAAACTACATCATGGCTTCTAATAATTTTGTTAGTTTCTAAATTCCACAACTAGAATCCAAAATCTCCAAAGCCATAACCAATGAAAGTGCACCACATAGATTTAGCATCCAGCTTCTTTCTATTTTCTTTATCAATGTGCACAAAAGCTTCAGAACTAAAAACTCTGAGAAATGAATGATCTATCTTTTTACCTGTCCAAGCCTCTTTTGGAATTCCACCATCCAGAGCAGTAGAAGGTCCTCTGTTAATCAGGTAAACCATAGTATCTATAGCTTCTACCCAAAACTTTAAGGGCAAACTAGCATTTAACCCCATACTCCGTGCACGCTCCATTATTGTTCTATTCATCCTTTCAGCAACTCCATTTTGATGAGGTATCCTTGGAACCATCCTTTCCCTACGTATTCCACTCATAGAATAGTAACTATTGAATTTATTATTGTAGTACTCACCACCATTGTTAGATCTAAGGCACTTCAATCTCAAACTTGTTTCATTCTCAACCAAAGCTTTCCATTTCTTAAATGTGTCAAAAACATCAAATTTCCTCCTTATGCAATAAACCCATACCTTTCTTGTAGCATCATCAATGAAAGAAACATAATACTGTGATCTTCTAATAGAACCTACCTAAGCTGGTCCCCACACGTCTGTGTGAACAAGCTCCAAGTTGTGCTTCTTCTTTGTTGACCCAGTCTTGAGAAACCTTACTTTCTTCTATTTCCCAAAAATACAGTACTCACAAAAATCTAGATCTATGATTTTCAAATCTGAAAGATTACTTTTTGACTTAAGAACATTCATTCCCTTCTCACTCATGTGACCAAGCCTATAGTGCCACATCTTTGCATCTACATCTGAAGTAGATAAAATAGAAGGAGAATAATTAGTAACATAAGTAGATAGATAAAGTGTACCTACTCTCTTACCTCTTGCTAATACAAGTGCACCGTTGGAAACTTTCCAAGATTCAACTGTGAGAGTTACTGTGCAACCCTCATCTCCCAACTTTCCTATAGAAATCAGATTCCTCTTCAAGATGGGTACATGCATGACATCTTTTAACACCCATGTGTTGCCATTCTGCAATTTCAGCTACACTTTTCCTTTGCCAACAATTTGACAAGGCTCATCATCCCCTAAATAAACTTTTCCAAAATCTCCATGGACATAATCATTGAAAAATTCTCTATTTGGGGTTGCATGGAAAGAAGCACCAAAATTTAAAACCCATGATTCTACTTGACTATCCAAAGAAAATATAAGAACATCTTGTGCAGTAATACCTACAACATTTGCTTCTTTATTACCTTCTTGCTGATTTTCTTTGTTATCCTTCAACCAACAGTCTTTCTTTGCATGCCCTTTCTTTCCACAATTCCAGCAGATTATACCTCCATTTCTGGATTTGGATCTCCTTCCCATCTTTGACCTTGATTTCCTTTGCTTGCCCTTCTCTCTTTGCCTTCCCCTACTTTCAATACTTAAAGCATTACCTGATGTTTCCCCTGTACTTTTCCTGCAAATTTCTTCATTCAAGATTACACTAACAACATCATCACCTTTCAAGATATTTGAAGCAGATGCAGTATTGCTAACTGCCATTACCAAGCTATGCTAGCTTTTAGGTAAAGAACATAAGATTAAGAGAGCCTTAATTTCATCATCAAAAACTATTTTGACTGAATTTAACTGATTTATAATTTCATGGAAATCATTAAGATGACTATATACAGATCCACCTTCCTGCATTTACAAACCAAATAATTGCTTCATAAGATATACCTTATTTAAAGCTGAGGGTTTTTCATATAAGTTTGCCAGAGTATCCATTAACTCTACTGTTGTCTTTACCTATGATAAATTAGAAATCACAGAAGATGCCAGGCTCAACCTTATAAATCCAAGAGCCTTTCTATCAAGAACATTCCATTATTCATCTTGCATATCTGTGGGCTTACTTGAAACCCCACCCAATGGTAAAAATAGATCTTTCTGATACAGATAATATTCTATCTGCATCCTCCATAATTGATAATTCTTGCCACTGAATTTCTCCATTCTTAGTTTACTTTCTTCTGCCATTGCTTTGCTCCCACTCAAATAGAAACCCCTATGAGTGAACTTGTAATCAACAAACACTAACCCGCTCTACCACTTGTTAGTGATCCTAGCTCTGGTACCGGCTGTTAGGAACTTGAAGTATAATTGATTACTTTTGTATAAGCAACTAAACATAAAATTGAACCAGAAGTAATAAGTAACTAGAAATCATAAATAACAAATAATAGGAGATACAAGAAACAACCAATCTTGTATTAAATTCTTCCAAAATACGATGAAGAAATCTCACTCTTCCAACACCTCTTGGGTGTACAGTATTTCTCTCAAGAGTTCTCTCTCTCAATCAATTACAATCAACTCAATAATCAAGTTGTTATTCCCTTGCTTCAACTGATCTTCTTGATCTTGCACCTTGCAGATCTAATTGACCTTGCTTACTTGCTTGCTTACCATGTAGATCTTCCTAGTCTTGCACTCTTGCAGACCTCCTTCTAGATCTTACACTTGAGGATCTAATCCTTCTTAGTCCTGATTACAATAAAACCCCATGGGTCTCTTAAATAGGATCCAAGGCATACAATAATTAGAAACACAGACTCAAGACTAAAATTAGTCTTTACATGCAAACACTCTATCCTCCTAAAATTAGAACAAATCTAATTCTAGAAATGCATGCAAATGCACACACACAGGTGATTGACACCGGTCACTATCGGTCTGCATATGACCAATGTCAGCCAATCCCTGATTGATGTTAATCGGATATGATCCACGCCTGACCGATGTTGGTGATACTGCCAATGTAGATTACTGGCTAAGCCCAACAACCTCCATATTTGCATAATAGTGAAGCTTTTAGCTCCACAACTTAACAATTAAAACTTATGAAGATAAGACAAAATAGTCTATACAATGACAAAATGAGAGTATAACACACAAATATCAAAAAAATATCTTGTGTAGATTTACAATCGGTGTTCTTCTACTAACACATTCTCATACTTAAAATGTTATCTCATCTTGAGATAATGTTGTAGGATCTTTGAGAATGCAAAATTTACAAGGAGTTGAAGAAATGGTTGGATGAGTAAGAGTCATAGAAATCGCTCAAGGCACCATTTCTAGTTTTCACCTCTTGTGTACTACTAGTCATCCTGTTAGGTTTTCAACTAAGTAGCATACTAACGTGACACCCTTTATGGGTTTTCAATAGGCTAGCATAACTAGATGGCCACCCTTTATAGGTTTTCAACCAACCTATCCCCGCTTATCTTACTAAGTCTTCCCTAATACAAAAATTTATATGAATTTTTAAAATTTTGTACTTTGCACAATACTTAACTCAAAGGCGATATCATGGTCATAGATGAAGGTTGAACAAAAAAGTCTTTATACTAGGACTACGTAGCCTTTCATTATGTGATGATATGCTGGAGATTTGAAGGTAGCCTATAGGCATATGTGTTCATAATCTATGCAATTGAGTTGGTGAATGGACTTAAAACTATTATATATGCATTCCAATCTAGCATCACTTCTTGTATCAAATGTATTAGGGTGTGCAGTGGAGCATGGTAAATGATGATTTTCTTGAGTTTTTCATCATCAGTGACGCTTAATGTGTCCTTAGTGTTCACACCCCTTTTTTAAATCTATCTACTTAATAACTTCATCTTGTCTACGTGTCTTTGAGCTTGGAGGTTGGTGAAAGAACTATGCAATAGTTGGCTCTACCATTCTATAAGGTTGTCCTACACATTATCCCTATAATTTAATGATTCTTGGAGTGATCCATCCTTATTCTCCACATTTTTAGTGTGGCTTGCCATGGTTGATTTATTTTTGGAGGCCTTTGTAAACTATGTGCTGGAACTGGCTAATGTAGTATCTAACTACTACTTCCATTAAATCAAACTATGTGCAACCTATTAGGATTGAACTATGACAACATCAAGAATACCTTAATACTACTCTAGAAGAGTGATGAGTGTCGTAGCCTCAACCTTGACATCATATCCCAATGTTCCTAATGCAATAGTTTCTATGATGCACACCAATCTTTTGTTAACTTAGAGATAAGTGTCTTGATTCTACATTGGTCAAACATTACTTGGTCCTCGATTACTCGAGTGACCAAATATGGACAAGTATCCTAGATGAGTTTTTTAGCTTCTTACAATTGGGTCTATAACTCCATATTCTTAACCTTAGTTTGATCAACCTGCTACTCCATCAAGGTGGCCTTCTATATGATGGACTCCTATATTGTTGCAATGCCCTCCAACTGCTTCATCAATGATAACTTGAAAACATCTAATGATGCTTCCTACTAAAGTGGGAAGCATACCAAAGTTCCTATGGTAGCTAAAGGATCAGGTCATGACATGGTCACAATTGGAAGGGAAAAGGTGGTATGCTAAGAAACCATAATTGGAATGTCCTAGAGCTACACTCCTCCCAAAGGCAAGGCTAGTTGTTGCTCACTTATTATAGCTATGGATTTGTCTTCTTCTTGACTAGTTATTTTGACCCATCTTGTTGCTATTACTCATGTAATTGTTTTTTCTATGCTTTGGTGTCAACTTTATCCTTCAATTATTATGCAACATCTCCATCTTATTTTCTCTTTGCTTCCTTTATTACTTTTTGGTTTATCTCCTCTTCCTCATATTTCTTTTTCTAATCTTATTCATCTGATTTCTTCTTATCTTGTTCCTCTACCTATTATTTTTGTGCATTCTCTTTTTCATTTTTCTACTCTTCAAGTGTAATAACCTTGTCATGTTTGACCTTGACCTGTGCTTATGCCTCTAGATTAGCCTATGCTTTGGCTGCATGCACTTATTCTTCTTATGTTTGAGCATGCTATTTACACAAGGATTTAGCTTCTTCTTATTTATTATTCCTCATAAATTCATTGGCTTCCTGTTGGGAGAGAGTGGCATCCTCTAGAGCCTTCTTTGCCTATGCCTCTACATCTTCTTGTTGTTTGTCTTTTTCTACCTTTTCCTTGACTACGAGTATAGCCTATTTATTCCTTTTCTCTTTGTCCATATTTTTTTGGTACACCTAATTTGTTATATTGGTAAATTATAGTGCCTTATTTTCTTCCTAAATAGCCTATTAGAATTGATCTTTTATGTCATGGGTATTTTAATTGGCCTCAACTTTCTCAGCTTGGTGGCATGCTTGCTCAACTTGTTGCTGTTGGGCTTGTTTTTTCTTATACTTATTTTATTTTTGACATACTTATCATTCTAATAAATGAGTTACTTCCTCCTATGAAGACTTTTTCTCTTCATCTATAGGCTAATATAGTATCAAATTTTTGATATCAAAGTTTTATTCTATGGGTGGTGAATCACTCAGATGGACAACTGAGCTAGAAATAAATGCTTTATTCTAACCCAAAGTAACTAACCTACATTTGGTTGGTGGTGAAGTCAAGGAAGGAGAATGTTGTACTTATTATGCAATGGATACCATGTTAAATATGCATTCTTCAAGAATAGGATAAACCCTAACCTCTCATCAGGTTCTAGGTCTATGCACTATAGTATCCTATGAACTGTCAGGTAGTGGACCAAATACATCATTTATTGTGAAAATGATGGAAGGTTTTTCTTTGAATAGTTAAACCATTTTGTACTTTTATTTAGCCTCTTCATGTATAGTGTTGAAAAATATGGATATCAAGTATGGTGGTATTTATACATAAATACTTAGAGGGACCTTCTTACACACTTGAATTATGCACACTACCTTCCAAAAGAAAAAAGTTCTTCTCATCCTCATCATATAGGTTGCTTTCCATATCTTCAAACATTACCTAGTAGACTTCCTTCTCATTAGTTCCCATATGAGGTAGGTCATAAGAGCTTATGATTTATGGTACCTTGGGGTCATCTAACCAAGTTGTTGTAGTCATTATCTTGTACTAAATTGGAGTTAATGGTTGTTGTTGTTTGGAAAGCTTGTTCTTTCCTTTATACTACTGTGAGGTTGTGGCTTCTAGTTATGGTTGTGATAAAGGAATTAATACACCAGGTGGTATGGTTTGAAGAGGTGTCACATGCCTAGATGCAAATGTTTTTTATTAGTGACCTCGACCTATGCCATGTCCATGGCAACAAAGTATAGTAGGGGTCAAAATGGTGATCTAGGTAACTCATGTACATGAATCAAGATGTCTTTTGGAGGTAAAGTGATAACAACATGTTGTCTTAGGTACTACATGACATCCAAAATCACCCATGGGTGTGTAAAAATAAGCTCTAAACACTCCTGCCATTTCTTGAATTTTACCTCATGAACTAGGACAATGCACTAAGGTGTCCATGTCAAATTACAAATTTATTGTATTGGCCAGTAGTCGGTGTCTGGGTGCCCCTCTCCTTTAGGGGAATTCCATTGAGTGAAAAATAGTATAAAGATAAAAAATTGGTACTTTAAGGTTTGGTTAGAATTCATACAACACTTTTCAATATTCATAAGCTGCTCTTGTTTAAAGTACTTAGTTTAATGGAACTACTCATTACAATGGATCATGTGATGTGTAATGTCAACCACTCCCTTTGGTATTTTATTTGCAAAATTATAGTCTACCATAATATGTGTGTAATGCACTAAACAAATATGTGAACTAGTCCATCTTGGATATCTTCAATTGTTATTCCTCTAGACCCATAAATATATATGTCTTTGACTTCCTGAAGGATAGGAGGCATTTTTGACTTGTAGGGTGTAAAAAAATTACCCCGCATAGACATGCCCAAAGCTCTGGTCATTGTTTCGGTGTTGATGATGATAGTGATATATAGGATGATGTAAATGTTTCCCTTATTATAGTGGTTGAGAAGGATTTACAAAATATCCCCCCAAAAACTAAAGTTAGGCATCCAAAGTAAGGACTCGATGTTTGTTTTTTGGAAATGATGTCGGGTTGTAATAAAAGTGGTTGTGAAACATCTAATGGAAAGGGTTGGAATTTTTTTTGTTCTATAGCTTAAAGGTAATCAAATAGATCTGGATCATTGTATTTATTCTACCAAAGTGCAAGATTGATGCCCATTTCTTCCTTCTATGTATCTACTAGTTTTTTGATGAGCTGTGAATGATCTATGGTATATGAATACTAAAATTTAGAGTCATTTTACTTTATACCCTAGATAATTTGGTTTGAATCTATAACTTCAGCTCATAAAATAGATGCAATAATGAATTTAGACTCGGTTTATAACCTTGTGCCTTTATAGGTTTTGTGCTTGTTGGTTTCTATGTAAACGTTGCACTAAGTTGTCTCTTCACTATCAATTGGAATGTTGATGTGGTAAATATTATTTGATATGGTAATAAATGTAGTTAGTTTTTGGCACATGCATTGAGTTATATTGTCATATTATTTGATATTTATATTGAGGTACATATTGATGATGTTGACCATCTACTAGTTTAGTGAATATTACAATCAAACCTAGGCTTTGACATTAATTTCTTGCGATGGTCGTTATAATGCTAAGATCTTGTCTGATGTGACTTTACCATTCATTTCTTAGACTTAATTTATTTCTTTCACTTCTATTAACATCAACAATGATGCACCTAAATTATTTTGTGCATGGGTGTTACATGTTATACTTCTTATCATGGTTATAAAATTTGGTGGAAAGATCATTTAACCTACAAACTCACACACACAAAAAAAAAAAATAAACACACAAGAAAACACATAGAAATGTGAAATCTTAATCTATGTGGTGCTACTCAACACATACTCTTTTGGTATAAATATATCAATTAATACTATTGATAGTAGGGCTTAAGCCTATATCCATTCACTCACCCTGGTAGAATGGTTCCCTACAGATCTCTCAAAATAACATTTACTTTTTTTGATATTCTATGTATAATATAATTCCCTTTCCCCTTGATCTATAATTTACCCAAAAATACTTTGAAGCAACTATCATATAACAAAACCGATTTATCTTTTTGGAATTCCTTATGTCATAGGTTCCTATCATGCCATGCTTTCTAAATCTACTTATGAACTTCTTGCATCTAAAATACTCTACATGGATACTCATCCACCCAATTCAATTTAATAATCCTATTTGTGAGAGACTCACAATCCCCTACTCTCATAACTATTACAATGTATAGACTAGGTACTAAATATTCTATAGGCATTACTTCTCTGAGTCCATAAACCAACTGAAATGGAGTAAAACTTGTAGCCCTCTTATAGTGTATTCAATAAGCCCAAATAATCACAAGAATGAAATCTTCCCAATCATCCCTCTTGACATCACATATATTTTTCAACATATTTCCCAAAACTTTATTATAATCCTCAGCTTGCCCGTTAGCTTGTAAATGATACATAGTACATTTATGATGGGAAATCATGAATTATTCAGTAAGAGATTTGATAATATTATGATGGAAGTGTATCCCTTGATCACTAACAAGCTTGATGGGGCATCCAAACTGTGTGATAATATTCTTGTAAAGGAACTTTATTACATCCTTTACCCCACAACTAGGTGTCATAGTAGCTTCATCCCATTTGGTAAAGTAATTTGTCATAGTTATAATATACCAAGATTTGCTATGTTTACTTAGGGGAAAAAATGATTCCCCATTGTTTAAAAGGTTATTCAACTAACAAAGGCTATAAGGCCATTTCATGTTTCTGGTGTGGCTTACCCATTCACTAACATATATCATAATGCTACGCTACTCTATGTGTATCTTGAAAATGATTCAACCACTATAATTCACTCTATAATAGTTTTCATGTAGTAGATTATTTGGTAAAATGATCTCCTGCTATTCCTTGGTGTGTTTCTTATAAGAATGACATATGTTCATGTTCCAAAACTACCCTTCATAATACATCATCCTTCCCCAAATGACACAAGATCCCATTTATAATAATATATGGCAAAGCTTTGGTGATAAATTGCTTCTTTTCTCTTTCTTGGTAATACATATGGAATACCCCTTGTTCTAGTAAATTAGCAATTTCTTAAAATCTCTAGTATCGTATAAACTAAAAATAGATGGGAATTAGGAGAATATTTATGTAGTTATTCTATCTCTTCCCCATTCATGATGCAATTGAGATGATCCAGCCCAACATTTTCTCTACCTAGCTTGATGTTGATGTGAAATTGGAAATCTTGAACGGGCATCAGCCATCTTGAAATTTATCCTTTGAGCATAGGATTATTAACTAGGTAACATAGAGATTGATGATTTATGAAAACTTCAAATGATGTTACAAGAAGATAATGTCTAAATTTCTATAGGGAAAACACTCTATTCATTGATTCCATTTTAGTTGTCATGTAATTCTTTTCTTCATTAGACAACTTTTGTCTTGCAAAATATATGGGGTGGTCTAGTCCACCATCTCTTGGATATGTAAGCACATCACTGATTATGATACCAAAAAAATCAAAATGCACATAAAAGGGATTACTCCAATCTAGAAAAATTAGAATAGGCATAATGACCAATATCTGCTTTATTTCTATGAAATCTAATTAATACTTAGAGGTCCAAACAAACTTCATACCTTTGTGTAACAAATACTCCAATGGGGAAGAAATGGTTGCATATACCTTGATGAAATTTTTATAGTAACCTATATGGGCAAGAAAGGATCACACTTCCGTTAAGCTGACTGGTGGGGGCATACTAACAATGATTGCAATTTTGTCTTGGTTCACCACAATCCCTTCACTGCACACCACATGACCTAGTAAGACACCAAAAGGTGTAAAAAATAAGCACTTTTTCAAATTTAGGGAAATACGTAGAGCTTAATAGTGTCCTATCATGAGGTACAACTTGGACAAGTGATCTTTAAACAAAGAGAAGACTTCCCAATCATCTAGATATACTTTTAAGAAGTCATGAATTAAATCCTTAAAAGTAGTCACTGCTACTCTAAAAAAATTGTAGATGTGTTCTTAAGGCCAAAAATAATTACCTTGTATGCAAAGGATCCCCATTCCATGACAAATGTTATTTTAGCTCTATCTTCTTCTATGATGGGTATTTGATGATACCCACTGAAACCATCTATGAAGGAGTAAACATTATGACCTATGAAAGTTTCTAAAACTTCATTTGTGAATGGAATTAGAAAAGGATCATTCACATAGGCACTATTCAAAATTTGATAGTCACCATATACTCTGATCTCCCCTATTTTCTTAGGCTACACTACCATGGGACTAATCCAATCTACCTTTTCTACAAGATAGACTATACCTACTTCTTACATTGCATCTAGTTTAGCCTTCACTTTTAACTTCATGTTTAGATTCAACTTATATGGCCTTTTATTTTTGGGTTATGCACACTCCTTGAGATCGATATGAATTTCACTTAGGGAAGGATCTACTCTAAATTTTGAATTTTTTTTGGGAAACACATCTTGATAATCCTGTAGTTACATATCTTATAAAACTTTGGAATTAGTCTAATAGTCACCCATATGTGCCAATTTATGAATCTCCTCGCTTACAATGTTTTCCACATGCTTTTTAATAGGTTGTGGATAAATCCAGCACTTTTCCTCAATAATATATTCTTACAAAAAAATTTGCACTTTTTTCTTTAAAATCTATATGTTGTGTAACTTTTCTTCTTCAGTGGGTCCCATGACTAAATCATTTAATAGTTCTAATGGCTATTCAAGTTCAGAAAAATTAGTCAAATTGATATCACCATCAATTTTTAAATCTTGATTTTCCTTTTCTTCATCCTTTATATAGTGGTATAGTTGCATAAGAGATTGTTCTTCCATCTTGGTAGATTTTTATATTCATAATGTTATATTCAGATCACAAGCTATGTTCTTATGCATAGTAGACTCTATCTTGGTACTTAAATCTCATGTGTACCCATGGCATAGGAAATGCTTGATTTTGATCAATGCATTATGAGCCATAGGATTCTCATCTTTAAACACCAAAGTCTTTATGATGTCACTTTGTACCCACACCCAATGCTTTGTCTCCCTCCTAAATTTCTTATGCATATACCAAGATGATGGTAAAGGGGAAAGTAATTAATGAAGATATAAACCTAGTGATTAGGTGTCATACATTCTTCAGTCCAAACCTTAACACATTTTTGGATATGGATTTCAGGGCACTCACCTTTTGGAAAGAAATGCCAATTACTTTTGATTACCTATGATAGTTGAAATATGTTATTAATAAGTTTGCATGCATCATCCTAATAAAGCTGATAATTTTTAAGAATTGTCTACCATGTCATTACAAATCCCTTAAAAGTGTGAGTCAAGAAACTAACCCACTGATTGATTGTAGGCACATGAAATTATAGGTGAAGAATGAATTGATGGATATCCTTAGTCACAAAGTATGGAAGAATTTATCTTTCATTAATAAAAACCATTCTCATAGGTTAGAGTTCATGATCACCATGATTCCAATTGAGTAGATGCATATTTGAGTCTCTACTTATAGAAGAAGCTATTTCCCAAAGCAAGGTGCCTTCTCTAGTTTGATCTATATAATATTGCATATGATCATCTACTTAATAGAGAAAATCAATTTCTAACCAAGTAGGTGATTTAGCAAACATGGATGCATAATTTTCTATGACAAATTGAGGTGCTAATGGCTAAGTAATTAATAGTTTAGGATTCCATTATTTAGATGTCTTCAATTATTTAGTGAGTAAAGACTACACCTACTGTTTGTTAAAGTTGTGTGTAGATATTTAGGGTTTTCCTCAAATTTTACCTTCATCCAGATGGTTTCTTATATAAAATAAGGAGACTCTAGTTCAATCAAAATTATGTAGGGTTTGTGCACCTTAGTTAGATGAATGACTATAATCTCATCTCCCTGATGTGCCTCTAACTAATTTTACATAATATTGATAGTCATCTAACCATCATATGCCCATTTATTTCCAATCAAAATAAGATAATGAGTTTCTATTGTTTTCATATTGATGACTTTAAAGTCACCTCACAGGTTTCATTCTATGACTTTTATTTTAACGTCTTATATCCAGACAATGGGTTCAACTCTTCCATAGTTTGCTAGACTTAGAGTCACTGGGCTGTAACTAAGAATTGGTCATCTAATCACTTCCCATGTAGACCTAGAGATCATGTTAACCATGCAACCAAAATCAAAGACAACATTTGTAATTTCATATCCTACAAATTTAATGTTGATTTATGTATTTACATCCCATAGATCTTTGAATTTTGCATCCCAAGGGTAATAAAAGATAAAAGATAGAATGTGCATCTTTTATTACCCTTTTTGCACACATTTTAGTAAATTATGTAGTAGATTTGTAATGTTCTAGGAAATATCTTCATTATGTAGTGTACTTAATAGATTCAATAAATCTGTTAGTGTAGCAACAACTCTATCCTATCGCATAATGCACATAATATGAACATAATTTTGGGCATATACTACTGTAGCATCTCCTTTAGTAGTGGTTTGGTGTTGAATATTCTTCAATATCTGCACAACTTCATACATCATCCCCTTTTCTATAGTTGGTTCTAGGTATTTGTCCTATTTCACTTTATAGATTCCTTGGTTCAAAGGCATTCTGAGAGGAGGTAATCCTCTCTCTATGTGCTAGTGTCTTATAAAATCATTTATAAATGTGTCATACTTGGGATACACATTCACTATGTTAACATTCATGACATCATTTTATTTTCTTTGCTTTTCCAAAACATGATAGTGTTTTGTCTTATGCTGCTCATATACCCCACAATATGTGCAATAAGATTGTCTTTTGGGATTCAAAGGATAATTGTGTTGCACATGGTTATACTCTTCATATAAGTAACATTAAAAAGGAGGGCATTGATAATTATTTCCTCTACCACCTTGATATCCCCTATGTATCTGCCCCTAGATCCTCCTTTGTTTGACTAATAGCCTCTTCTATAAATTCCCTAATATTGCATTGTATTCTAGTTCTAATGCTACTAGGTATCATCTCTAATCCCATATTATTGTTTTACAATTGGTGAAGTACAAATAGTTTGTTATTACTAAATCATTGTTAGATTCCAAGGTGTTGAGTACTGGTCCTGTGGTGATGGTGGTGTCCAACCTGACAAAGGAGGAGTCCGTCTGACCAAAACTTGAGGCTAGTACTGAGGTGAGATGGGAATCCATTATACACCTATTTGGTTCACACAACACTTATAAATTTCTAGGCCTAGAATCATCTACTTTTCTAAGGACACTTATTGTGTAATGATGATGAATACATTCTTTGTAATATCTTTTTTGAGCTCTTGTAAATCCCTATAATTATTTTCATCATGATTGTGTGATTTACAAAAATATCAATACAAAATCTATGGGATTTTTACATATTGTTTTAGGAGATGGCACTATGTTGTTGCATGCCCTACTATTCTACAGATTTCATAGAACTATGTATTAATCTTAGGATGATCATTTCTATGATGTCCTTCTTTCCCACACTCCATGCACTATATACTTATCTTAGGCTTATCTACTTCATGATATTATTCCATTCTCTTCATAAAATTTTGTAATGTATTTTCAATCTTATAACCCACTATGAGAGCTTCCACATAATCTTCAATTTTCTCCACTCAGATAGTAGTAAATCTAACATCTACCGTAGTAGAAAATTTAGTCTGTGCTATAGCAAACCTAATCTTGGAGCACAATCCTTTAGAAAAACATGTAGCTTTATATTTATCTTCTAAGGAAAAATCCACCTTATTCATAGCATATAATAACCTATAATCATAATCATATATTGATTCTCTTGACTTTTGCCTAATCTCCTTGAGTTCTTGAATAGTCAGACTTGTACATTTATTTATTTTAAATTCTACAATAAGCCACTCCTTAACATGTTGTAGAGTTGTCTGATTGATATCTCTATGGTATATAAACTTAAGTTCTCTTCCATTTAGTGCCTAAATTAGTTCACACTTTTTTATATCCTCATAATTAATACCCTTAGCTTGCCATTTCATCTCACATGTTAGTAAGTATTGCTCAGGGTCCACAGACCCATCATATGGCACCAAGTTTATAAATTCCCCTAAAGTAACCATATTACAAAATTGTGTTGATGGGACCTTTTACATAAATATTATAGTGGAAGGTTGTGTTCAATGTGATCCTACCTGCACGCTAAGAATATTTACCTATGCATTGAGAGAGTTTGTCTATGTACTCTGCTTTTCTATATTTTTTGCTTTCCTCTGCTTGGTTTCAATGAACCCTATGGTATTCAAAGCCTTGAGAATTGAGGCTATTTCAATTTTAGTACCCCATTGATGCACTTGATGTAAAAATAGACCTTTATAACTACTCTTTTCCTATCCTTCTGGTTGAAAAATTTATTGGAATGTAACAAATTGGGTTGTGAGGATGTGTACTCTTCTAGTGAATGATTCTTTCTTGTGACTTCTTCTCTTTCCATGCTTGAACCTATAATTAATTTATGAATTTTTCCTAATTATTTTCTTAATAATTCATGTCCTTATTATGGTTACCCACTCTTGTAGCTATGCACTACATATATCAACTAACTAATATACCTTTGCATTGTTCTCATTTTTATCTTCAAACATCTCTTTTTCCTCTCGCTCTTCGTCACTTCTTTCTTTTTGATAGAATTCATCTTATTATTTCATCTCATTTTTCTTCATTATTCATTATTCATCTCTTTATTCTCATTCATCACTTATTTTTACTCATTCTTCAACTATTTTACTATTAATCTTAACTCTACTCTTAGCTAGATGGGTATTTTTGTATTTACTCCATCTATTTTATTGTCATAACTCACATTCTAAATCTAGAATCTTCTTATAACTCTTCTTCCCTCATGTCTCCATTCTTGATTTAGGTCTAATCCTTATTTGATCATCTAATCATCATTCATTGTCATGTCACACACACCTCCATATGCCTGAAATGACTAATCCATATTAGATGAAGTAGGCACCATGGCCTTGCCCACAACCAACATCTTCACTAGGATAGGTAGTCTTTGTAAAAATTTCCCTCGACTTCCTATGATGAACTAGTCCTTGGTAGATTTTAAATATATGTATACTCACACTACAAACTTAGTTATATATCTTTCTACTGTAGTAACAGCCCAATGATCTATTAACCTTGTCTAGTCAGTTTCCAATCTCTATAACCAGTCTATCTTTTGTTTAGTCCAAATTATAGTTTATTCCATCCTTTGTCTAAATTAATAATATTCCAACTATGCTAACCAGTTAGCTAGTGATTCAGGTAACTTAGACTAGAATTTTTCATAAATTTCTCCATAAATATACTCATAAATGGTCTCATGAACTGTAAGACTAGTCCTTATTGATTCTTATTTTGTGAAATTACATATCCTTTGGGCCAACCATATCTCAGTACCTCTCTACCATGGTAACCATCTTATCATTATTCCTCCAAAAAGTTTCCACGCTCACTACACCATTTTTAGCAGAGGTTCTTGAAGCATTGAAATATTCTAAGGATGAGGACAACTATGAGATACTTGTGCACAAAATAATTTATCATAAAATATATAAAATTGGATGATAGAAACATAAGATGCATTAATTATTTTGTGTTATTGAATAATTTAAGAATAACTAAGTTTTTATAAATTGAAATAATGCATTTATAATAATTTAGATAGAAAGTAACCAAGATATTACACATGAGAGCACACAAAAGGAACATAAAAATAAATCATAAAGGTAACCATAACCATATAATCTCTATTGATCTTTTATAAAAGTAGAAACCTCTTATTATTATAAAAAAAAGTATATATAGACATTTCTAATAAATGACTATTCATATTTGTCTCATACTTGGTGTGAATAGTAGATTCTCTTCATATTATAGGTTATTACAAACCATGAAGATAAGATCAAATAGGATATACAATGACAAAATGAGTGTATAATGCATGGATATCAGACAAATATCTTACACAACTTTACAATCCATGCTATTCTACTAACAATTTCACACACCAGTGATAAAATTTATTGATTAGTTTAATAAGATGTATAATTAGAGTTAATCAATCCCCAATTCAAGCTAATTATCTATATTGATTATGTTTTATGGGACATGTTAGACCTAATTACAAAAATAGTTGAAAAACTTAATTGATTAGTTCATAAATATGAAAAATTAGGTGTAATTGATCCCTAATTTGTGATTATTGGTTTTAATTGGGCTTTTGAGGATTGATAAGTCATAATTATTATTTTAATTAAATCAATTATTTGATTGATTAATTAAACAAACCAACTAGGGATAATCAAGCCCCACTTAAAATTAATTGGAAACATGGGATTTGGATCATAGATAATCAACTGGTAATCATTTTGACAAGAAAAAATATAACACTAAAATAAACATTAATTGGATATAATTAATATATAAATAGATATGAAGCACATAGTATAAAATATATACGTGGGGGCCCTTTCAACTGAAAATTCACACAAAAATTATATATTTATTATATTAATTATAATAATGAAACTTAAAATATTTTTCACATATAACAAACTACAAGAAAATAAGATTTAGTACCTTCTTTTTTCTCTTGTAACAATGGCTTCACTCCACACAATGACATGCACATAATACATGTGTTTTTATTATTATTCTTCTTTCCTTATTTAGGGATTACCCATAAATAGGAGGATGGTTAAGTCACAACCATCCATCCTACGTTGGTGTGTATTCATGACTCTTTTTAAAAAAAATATAATTACATTTAATTAATTATATATTATAAAATAACCTTTTATAATTATTTAATTAATAATCATATATCTTCCTTTATAATTTTCCTTATGATTAATATAACTTAGATATACCATATTATTTATTATAAGATTAAATCTTATAACAAAAGTCTTTAAAATATTTAGGGGGCACTATAGTTAATCTATATATCCCCATAAATGTTATGGTCTAACACTCCCCATTTATATATAGTGGGGATACATGCCATCACTTTATTTTTGTAAAATAAATAAATTAAGACCCATAAATTATGACTTTTTGACTAGCATGCTTATGGGATGATTTATCCAATGATATGCTTATGGGATGATAAATCCAATGATAGTATTATATGTTTCTTTTGGATGATGTAAAATAAATACTAACATGTGGTTTTGAATCCTTTATAACACAATGAATCTCCAAATAAACAAAATGATCCCCCATGTTCTTGTTATAATATCATATATAATGCTTTTTACAATTTTATTTATAATAGAAAATAAGATACTTCAAGTTAGACATTAGGAGGTGTTATTTTCATGCACACCCACCCTTAATGGTAACTTATTAAGGTTTATTATTATTCTAAATTTAAAAAAAAATGGTAGTGTAGAGAGATTTTGTGAATATTTTTGATCCTTGATAATTTTTTAGCACAAGTTAAGAGCAATATTTCCATTGAGGACCTCATCTCTATTGAAGTGCACATGAACTTAAATGTAATTTTTTTCCTCCTGGTGAAATTGATTCATTGAAAGATCCATACAACTATGGTTATCATATAACAATGTGGTACTCTTAGTATCACCCATGTGAAGCTCATCCAATAATATTCTAAACCATATTACTTATTATTCATCTTCTATTACACTTATGTACTTAACCTCTGTAGTTGAGAGAGAAACTACTGGGTGTTTCTTGATACTTTAAGTGGTATCCATTGCACTAAATTTAAATAGATATACAAAAGTACATTTTGTTATCTAGAGCATCACCAACATAGCCAACATCACAATAAACATGAAATTCAACATTTTTTGTTGAATAATAATACATATCATAATTAAATGTGCCTCTCATATACTTTAGCATTTTTTTGTCCATTTTTCTATGATCCAAATATGGGTCTTGTGTAAACCATGAATAAATTATCATGACATAAGTAATATATGGCTTATTAATGATTAAATCAATGAAACTTATTATTAAATATACTACAAAGTAGGATTAGCTTTTTTACTTGGGGCCTTAAGATCAAGTTTGATCCTTTCACTTTTAGGATAAACACTAAAGTGAAACTACCAAATATTATTAAGTGGAAAACATTTAATTTATTTTTTTATCCCACATTTATAAGGATGTTGTTAAGTTTAAATATTTTGAAGGCACCTTGTTGAGGATGTGCATGGTAGTTTTAATTAATTTATCCCATATAAATTTGGATACACTTGTGAAATGCATTATGGACCTTACTATTTCCATGATTGCTAAATTTTTCCTTTTTACCATTCATTTATATTGAGGCAAATATGGAGTTGTTAGTTCCATATTAATTATTTATGAAGAAAAAAAACTGTTAAATTATTTGTTGACATATTCCCTACCATTGTTCATCCTAAAATTCTTAAGTTTCAAGTTAGATTGGTTTTATATTAGAGTTTTAAATTTTATGAAATTTGAGATTACCTCACTTTTTTCTTTAGATAATAAACCCAATTTATCTACATATGATATGTAATAAAATTTATTGCATATAGGGAACCACTAAGGGAAACAAATCAGGATGCTCCCATTAAATCATTACGAACAACTTCAAAGTGAGTGGAAGAATTAATGACATATTTTCTTAAAAGGTAATATGTGTTTATTACTAAGCATGCAACCTTCAATTTTTTTGAATTTTTCCTTTATTTTGGCTAGGCCAATCATAAGGTCATGTCAAACCATGTCATTGATATTAGTAAAGTTTACTTGACCAAGTATTTTCTTACAAATTCATGTGTCATTCTTTACTTGGGTGAAGAGACCAAACTTATTAGTGAAACCATTAAATATTTAAATACCATTATTTTGAATGCCTAATGAGATATTAGAGTCATCTTCATCTTTAATAAACCAATTTTCATTAATAATAATCACCTTGATGTTATCTTGTGTAAGTTTTGGACAAGAAATAAATTTATGTCTAATCTTGGGGATAAATAAGACCTATTTTTTTTTTTTTTTACTTTCCTTACTATTCAATTAAATGATATATTTATTTCCAAGATATAATATTTCATTGTAATTTTTGATATAAGTTAGGATATAACACATATACATCAGGTGCCATGGGTCTTTGTTATATAGGATCCATTCACTATCATTCAACATGAAAACATATAATGTGTAACATACTAGTCTTATTTTTGTTTTGATTTGATTTTTAGTTTTGATTGTGTCTGGAATATTTCATGACATTGTTGTATTTAGGGTTTTTCTTTTTAGATCCTTTCTTATTTTGACAAAAAAATTCTTCATTGTGGAAAAATTTGCAACATTTATTGAAATTACCATTGAATTTAAATTTGTAACTTTGGTCGATGTTTTTATTGTTCCATTTTTAATGTTTCTACTAGTGAAGTTGAAAATTGAATTATATTTCTCAGTACCACCATTCTTGTGAACATAAATTTCATTTTTTGGAGTAACAACAAATTGAATAACATTATATTTAGAATCAAATTTTTACATTACTTATTAATATTAGATAAAAAAAGAAAATAATGTTGATTAGTAAGGGATATCCTATTTATTATGGGATTTTCAATCGAGAAGAGAAATGAAATTCCTAAATTTATTATGTATATTCATTTGTATAATAAAATAGAGATGGTGGTCTTAGATAAGGTTAAAATTCAAAAAGTTGACTTCATATTTTAAACGTATTTAAATTTTACAAAGCAATTTAC
The DNA here is from genome assembly GCA_037957365.1 of Torreya grandis. Lineage (NCBI taxonomy): Eukaryota > Viridiplantae > Streptophyta > Pinopsida > Cupressales > Taxaceae > Torreya > Torreya grandis. The sequence goes on along the minus strand of JARHVA010005121.1, from coordinate 438,969 downwards.
TATATATTCATCTACCTTCATAGGAGAGGTCATAAGTTTAAAATTAAGCTAGTTCATTTTCAAGAGTCTTGTACTCCCATGGATGGATTCTAAGAGTTTCCATGATTCACTTAATGAGTCATGATTTTTGATGTGAAGGACAAAGTTGTCTCCAACACTTTTGAGTATCATATATATAGCTTCTTGATTTTTTTTATGATATGTATTTAAATTATCAAAAGTTGTTTGTATTCCAATAGTTAATTTTCCAAACCCATTTACGAGTGTCTAATTTTTTTGTGTCATAAATTTGGCTTTAAGTTGGATTTTCCATATAATGTAATTTGATAGAAAAAGAACATTTTGTTTGTCAATAGTAAAATTATAGTGAGTAGTCATAATAATTTTTAATTTATTAAAAAAAGGATATATAATAAATATTGAAATAAAATTTATAGAAACATAACAAGAGTTAGATTACTTTTCCAAAAAAAAATAGTAATTGTAATTTTAAAATAATTAAAATTAACTAATTAGTTTATTTAATCATTCATATATATATATATATATATATATATATATATATATATATATTAAAATTTTATTTTATAAATATTTTTTTATTAATTTTATAAATTATAAACATAGGCTTGTTATTTTTAACATAACCATTTTTATTATAAAATTTTAATATATCTTTTAATTTAGAAAATGGAGATTATTTATGAAATTTATAACATGTTAGATTATACAATATAGTTATTTAAAAAAAAAGCTAAATATAGTAGATAAATATTTGAAAAAAATTCACATCACAACTTTCAACATAAAACATCTAGTTACTTATTCTACAATTAATAAAATTATCATATAAGTAAATTTTAATTTTTATATTTACATTATTTTGAAAATTGAAATATTTACCCTTGTTAATGGGTCTATGGTATCTATTAATAAGCCATTTTAGGTGGATAATGCAGATTGTGTTCCTTCACCTCTAAGTGTCTTCAAGATTAACTTTGATGCAGTGGCTCATGGGAACCCTCATGCTTCTAATGATAGGCATATCATTTAAGGTTATGATGTATCATTGATATAGGTAACTTCATTTAAATTTTTTGATGGGACCAATAATTAAGCTAAGGCTCAAGAATTGTCTTTGGGGATTAATATGGTGGTGTAGTGTGGCATTTATAATGTGATAATTGAAAGAGACTTGATGATAACAATTCAGGATTTAGGGAATAGGCATGCATGTGTGTGGCATATTGAAAACATCATAGGATAGGCTTAGGATTGCCTAATTTTTGTTTCCTCATGGGAAACTACTCATTGTTTCCATAAATCAAACTCATCGATAGATTTTGTGGCTAACTTGTGTATTGATCAGGCTAAATATTTCATTACTGATAGTGCATGGGGGGCTTGGCCTAAGGTGATTCTTTGTGTTTTCAACATATAAGGCTTGTTTACCTTATGGGGGAGTGTCTCATGGGTGTTTTGTGAGGCATTTTATATTTGGCATCTATAATCATTGATTGTTATGTCATGACTTTATTTATTTTTTGTTGATGGCTCGTGTCAAGAAGGTAATGATGCTGCCATTTATTTATCTCATTTCCTCTTCCATATGATGAGTTTTCTAGATGATTTTATTTTTGGTGTGGAGATTTTTAGTTTTGTTGTTGGGCCAAACAAAGAATGGAGCATCTATTTAAAACTGTCCTTAGCAAGCCTTTGCTAAAATTGGGGCCCACATTGATAAATATATCCTTTGAGGGAGTAGTTAGTGAAGTAAGGATTAAGAACATGTTCATGGTGTGGTCTAGAAATATTATGGAAGTGGTAAAATCCTTTGTAAGATTTGTCTTTCTAGGAACTCCTCATAGAGTTAAGGTAAATTTAAACTTAGCATCAATTTTTCTTAGTAATTTAATGTTGATTGTAAAGGATAAAGGTGTTGTGAAGGAGGTGGAAGAGGTTGTGATAAGGCCACATTACTAGTTAGGTCTAATAGAATCGATTGAGAGTTTCTTGAAAAAATCCAAATTATTCTCCCTTTCTTAGGCAGGGAAATTACTAGTATTACTTATCTATAAGGTTTTTTAGAGTTGAAGGCTTAGGTGGTAAAGGATTTGAAATTAATTGAGTAGGTTTAGGAGGTCATTCAAGCACTATCTCACTCTAGTAGGAGGATTCATATGGTATATGTTAAAGCTCTGTTTGGTCCCCTACCTTTAGTCAGGGATGTGTTCACATTGTGATCTTCTTCTAGGGTGTGGGATGTGGATCATTTAATGGTTAGGTTATTCATAGGTGGTAAGGAAATTCCACCTCCTATTTAGGTTATATAATCCTTGTCAAGTTGGGTGGCTTAACCGTGTAGTGAGATGGAAGTATTTGAGGATGGTATATGATCAGCTTTACAGGGTAGAACTAGGTCAACTCTAGATATGATGCTAGGTGTGAGGGGCAAAACCACATAGGAAGAGGTGACCAGGACTATAACATGAGTGGGATAGGAAAATACCTTACTAGAGGTGGATAACTGGGAACCATATCTTAGTGTGTTTTAGTGTTGTGTCTTTATGCTCGCAAATAGTTTTTTTTTGTATGTTTTTGTCATCTATCATATTGGACTAGTCAAGATTTGTTTTTATTTGGTATTTTCAAGACTTTATTTACTTAGATTAATTATAGTTTCCTTTTGGTTATATTAGAGGGTGGCTATTTGATTCCTCTCATCCCCTCATGGATTTTATCCAAGGCTTATGATATTTTTGGTTCAATCTATACTACGAGTGGTGGTTCCTTTTAACATTTGAGTATATATCTAAAAAAAATTGATATATTTGATTTATAATTTTTTTAATTTAAAATATATTAACCACTTATATATTTTAAATATTATTCCAATATAATTAAAAACAATAATAAACAAAAATAGAATTCTCAGTCTATTTAGATAACCTAGAATTAAATTGATTTACATAAATAAACAGATGTATATGCATGCTAAACATGAAATTATTCTTATCATAAATTGAATAAATTGTTTCTAGGTTGAATAAAAGTGTTTATTATTATATTATAGTTAAAAAAAGTTATAAAATTAGTTTTATTATTGGAACATTCCAAGTAAAAATATTATTATAAAAAAATAATAATTTACATGAGGTTACATAAAAAAGTAGTCAGTTAGAATTCATGGTTCACATTACTTGTTGAAAGAGAAAACCTAATGTAAAAAAAGTAAATGCCAACAAATCACATCAAGTAAACAACCAAGAAACTAAAACTGACACAACAAAATATTAAGATTAAGTTTGCACACTAGAAGGAGGAGGTGGAGGATCATCCATGGGTAACAGAGTAATCAAAGAATAAGGCTCGACTAAGGGAGGGTAAGCAACAACCCATTCATCCATGGGGCTTAAAAGAGCCAAATAAAAATTAATGCCTTATGTAAGAGGAGGCTACACCACTTAGCTAACATGGCCAAGACTAAGAGTGATCAAACCTTATAAAAATGGAGCAGTCCAATAAAGAGGTGAAAAACATCAACCTCCACTCCCTTGTATGTCAAGGATGAGGGGTGAAAAAATGATTGTGACTATGCAAGAGGCTCTAACAGTGTCTAGGCATTGGTGATGGAGAAACTTATGGTGGAAAGTCTTGGGGATGTGGCTCATAGCACAATGAGCACTCCCTCAATGCTCAACAAATTCTTATATATTCATGAGCTCCATGTACATATTAATCACAAACACCTTGTCATTAGTTGTAAAATGACATGTTTCTTCATTACTAAAGAAATTAGACTTTTTAGCTTTCCATAATTGAAACAAAATAATAGATCTAAAAAAAATTCCATAGAAAAAATATATATGTTGGCCAATTAGAAAAATCCCCAAAGAGGGACAAATGCCATGAAAAAGGCTCAAGATGGAAGGGCTGAAAGAGACTTTGTATTCATTGCCAAATGAGACATGTCGAAAATATCTTCTTAAAAGACTCTAGTTTGGAATAGGTCGAACACTTGGATTGAGTAATTACAAGATGATAAAAACACTCTCCAATAGGAAAGCATTGATATACTAGACACCAAATAAAATAGTAGTATGGGACTCAAGCTTATTATACCATCTTTTGTTGAGTCAGGAAAGTCATGTCTTGGGAAAGGAGGTAAGATTCCAATGCCTATTAATTACCTAGATCCAGAGAGAATGGACTCATGATTTGATACAAGAGGTCTAGAGAGTAGTTATTAAAATGAGTGTCACAATTCCATCTCTAATATTTACACCAAGTGCATGGATATTGAGAGACCCAATTTTTAAAGGATAACATACATAATTAAATCTTGAATACATATAATAGTTGGTAATTCAAAATTGTTTAAATTTAATTTTGGTTTTACCTAAGGTCAAGGAATCCAATCATGGGTTGAGACCAAATCCTTCATAGTTTGAATTTATTTCTTTAAAATTATCAAAGTGTTCATACCATGCAACTTGCTAAGAGTAGCATAGTATTTCTCATAATAGGAGACCACCATAGGTTATGGTGATTTAAGGAAAGACCATTAAAAAGACCATATCCAATCCATTTTAAATAGGGGTTGATAGATTTAAAATATTTATAAATACTATATGAAATAAAGGAGCCCTCAAATTTAACTAGTGATGGAGTGATTATTAAAGTGTGGAATCCAATATTTTTCCAACTATACCTACCACAGGGATATCCAAAATAAATACAATGTCATAGGAGGATTTTACAAGTTTCATTACCTTAAATAGATCTAAAAAATTAGTTAACACAAATGGAAATTATATACCTATAAATATAGATGTATACACTCCACTTTAATCACTTCTATGTTTAAATTTTAAATTAAGACAATTTTTAATGATAACACACAAATCAAGTTGGAAATTGTCAAAACATTCAAAATCATCTGTAAAAATTAATGGGCACATTAAAAAACACATTGGTACATCTTTTATTGGTGAAATACACTGCATTTAATCATCTAATATGTCATTAACAACTTCAAATTAGTCCCCTTCTTGAAAATTTTTCATTACGCATATTAAACCAAGTAATTCAAACCTTCCAAATGAGACTAAAAAGGACAAAATCAACTTAATTAACTTATTTATTGATTAGGCTGCTGAAAATTACTCTAAAAATGAGGTTATATGAAATTAAAACCATGATTATTTAAAAATAAAATATTTACTAATATCCTCATCACACAACTTACCAATTAAAAATTCATAAAATCCTTCTCTTTTCTAAGGCAAATTGAATGAAATTTGGATAGTGTGAAAGAAATATTTTTTCAACTCCAAGGCATGGGGGATAAGCTCTTACAAGTCTTTCCACACTACATCCTTCCGCTTCCACACTTCATCCCTTAACATTAAATTTCCAACTCCCCTTTGATGAATCATTCTCAACCACACATCTTGATATGTGATCAATGGCCCAAATTCAAAGGATAAATTTATAAATATAAGGGCCTACCTCTCCTTCAACAAGATTTTTTTTGCTAAACTTATGTTGTCAAATATTCAAGAAACCTTCAACATTTATTCTAATTTCTCATTTAATAATTCATAGTGTAAGGAGAGATGTTAGATAAATAGCTTCACATATGCCAAAGAAGTCAAGCTCTATATCCAAGGAAATCCAAACTTGAATTCCTGCTAGAAGGTGATATCCATGGGGAAGGTATAATTTTTTGATTTTCTCTTTTGTTTGTTTTTTTGTCACTTCTTATACCTTTCCCAATCTAAGTACATACACCTAGGATTTTATTTTTGTATTTTTTTGGTTTTATTTTCATGCTAATAATAAATTAACCTCCTTTGTAATTGTGATCATAATAAATAATCCCCATACCTCTTTTCTTACTAGGTAGACAATAAATATCCAAAAAAACTTTGTGGAACCCTCGAGTTTTCTTAGAATTAGACTAGAGAAAATATATGATAATCTTAGCTAATTTTTTATAGGAATATTTAGTGGGGGGCCAATAGGAGGACTGTTAAACATGAGTACCAAAAATAATCTTAATACACACTTAGAATCTCCCTGCAAAGGAGAAGGGCTTAGAGACCTAATACTCAACCTTTTTCTCCACTATGGTAATGACATATTTTCAAAGCTCCATAGGAGAACTATTGAATGAAAATAGAATGATTAACATTTTTATTTCTTCCCCTTGATGAATCCACTTAAAATTATAATGGTGTAACCACTTTGGAATAGGAATCATTCTTTTTTTGTAACATTGGGTTTTATTCCATTTTAAGATGTAACACAAAGCTTATAAAAAAATGTCTAAGAGTGCAAGGCCTCCTTAAAATATTTTTATTTCTCTTCAATAGTAAGAAAAGTATCATATAAAATGGTCATTAATGAGTGGATAATATTTTTCAAGGATAAAGATGCCCTAAATGATACCTCACTCATATCTATGCATAAAAATATATCCAAGAGCCTCAATAGACAAAACATGAAAGGATGACACAATAGGAAAACCTTTCCATATATATCATAAGATGCAAAAAAAAGTATTAATTGAGCCCATTGATAGTGAGATAGGTTGATGCATCCAATAATAGATTTTGTACAACTGACATAAAACATTAGTTGAAGCCAAGATCTTGAAGCATAATAGTATTAAAAGGCCACTCATTCCTATCATAAGATTTTTAAAAATATAATTTGAGAATAATGGTTCATTTACGAGAGGATCTTTCCTACACCATTATTTCCCAAACAAAAATAAGGTTGTCAAGGATATATATATTTTTTATAAAAACCCATTTTCTATGTTCTAATAATGGCAGGTAAAATGAGAAAAGGCATTTAGAAAAAAAAATAGAAAGGATTTTATAAGAAACATTAAGGAGGGTGATGGGAGGCCAAAAGGAAATAATTTTAGGGTTACTATTTTTAAGAATAAATTTGATGTTTCTATTTTTTGGCTAGATAACGTCTTTTGACTAGAGCATGAATTGATTAGGGACACAATCAAGGATCTAAATCCCCATGTAATATGAAATGTATACCAACAATTACTAATAATGGACAACCTTCCTTGAAAATAAACACCAACCATTAATGGCCCCAAGAATACAACCAATAGCCAAAACCAGCCTTGAGAATAACCACTAGCCATTAATGACCCTAAAAATACAACCAACACCACAACTAGCCTCATATGCCTTTTCATAGATTTAAACCTAAGTGGGGCCTAAAATAACCAAACCATTTAACCAACTCACCCAAGTCTCATATTAAATATTTCCTTTATTAATAAGAGATCCAATATATATATTTTTTATAAAAAGATTCTTTGTAAACCTGCATCAAGTCAGGCCCAAAAACATCCCAAGTATCTTTGTAGAATTCATAGGAGAAATCATTAGTGTCAAATTTTTATCATTACTTGTGAAATTTAGAGAATGAGAAATACCATCTAGAGATAAAGAAACATTACATATTTTTTAGTTAGTGAGATTAAGACTATGAGGAACAAGATATAAACATTATTGCAAATCTTTAACTCTCTTTGGTGTTTTCTTCTAGGCTTAGAACACTAGTTTATAGTGGTATATAAAAGTAGTGGATATGTTAGGGAGATTAGTAAGTCTTTGTTGAGTTGAATTGATGGGTTTGATCTAGTCTTGATATTTCTTGCATATGAGATATTTAAATAAATATTTGGAGGCCTTACCCCTCAATTTTGAGCCAATAAAGGTGGGCACAAATTTACACACCTAGAGTCACATGGTTTTTTGATATTTTGGTTTGGTGATTAAATGAATATGCTAGGTTATATGATTATGAATTAAATAGATTAAACTGAAGGAGAGGATATTATCTCATATTTTTTTATCACAACACCATATAAGTGTTTTTGAAATCACACTCTTTGTTTACCATAGTGGTAGATAAATGTGGCGGTGTGAATGATGGCCTTATTACACCACTCAATCCATTTGATAATGTAAGGTAGATGTGGTACAATATTATAAACTCTAGAAATGAGACAAATGATGCCCTCAAAGTGGAGGAGATAAGTATTAATAAATAATTGATTACATGGAACTTTGAAGGGATTGTCATTCCACTCCACTCTACAAGTGATGGGATTATGGTCAAATAAAAAATATTCAGAATGTAAGAAGACATGATGTCCATTATAAAGAGTAAAAGATAATATGTTTAATTGAAAAGCATAAAATGGTCCAACATTTTGAATACCCTATTAGTGTCAGTATGATAGTTAGACCATGCAAACCAAGAAGTGGTAATTAATGGATGATGTCATAGGAGAAGTTCCACAAGACCCCACCCATTTTAAAAATAAATACATGCACCACATTTTCCCATGCACCATTCCATCAAGAGGTAAAAAAAACTTGTCTTCAATATAATAAACCATATGAAATTCTCTTCACATGAGCCAAGTGAAGTTAGGAATATTATTTGTAAAAAATCATTTTATCATGACCATCATATGGGGCCTAAAAGTTAAGGATCCAAGGTAAATTCCATATAATATTAACAAGAATCCATATAGCCTTATGTGATGGATCTCCCCTCAAGGAAACAATTAAGGTGGAATATTTTTGGGAAACCAAGATACTAACACTACCATGATCCTCTTCATGCAAATAAAAGAACCTATCTGTGTCATACCAAATAAATTTCATAGTATTTTATACAATAAACCCAAAAAATTCATTTTTTTCATAAAAAAATCTAAATTTAAAAATTATTGACAAGTAGCTCGTATAGATAATTTACTCAAGGACTCTATAAAACCTTCTAAGATAAAAAATTCATTTGGTATTTATCATCCAAAAAGAGTTCCCCTTGACCATTTTCAATATCTTTAATAGTTACAAAAACTATTTTTCAAAAGAGTTCACTGGTTTTGTAACACAAAATAATCAAGTGAGATGGAGGAGCATTTATCCCCTTTATCCTCTTATGGATATTTTCATGATTACCAGGTGGGTGTCATCACCACATATATGTAGGAATACTTGTAGATTATGTCCTAACAAGATATGAGATTATTTATGGTTGAATAACTTTCAAAAAATAGATCTAAGAGGCCATATGAACACTAAGAGGTTCGAAGGGAGGATTATCCTTATGAACCTTAGAGGTTATAAGGGAGGTTTATCTTTGTGAGGCTTTAAAGCTAAAGGGACAATGCTAAGATTGAAAATTTTGTTACCAATAGAAGAATTTCTATTGGTCACCACTAACCAACCATTATTTTTATTCACCACCTTGGGCTTATCATAAGGAATTTTTTCAACATAAGGTTTTGACCACCCCATGAGGGGACTATATTTAACCTAATGGTTATAAAAATTATAACAAAAAAAAGTGTTTGAAAGATTGAAGTATATGAATTTTTCACCCAAATTTCTAATCTAACTTAAACGTCAATGGGCTCTTTCAAATCCTTAATCAAGTCAACCTTGATAGAAACATGATTATTAAGGAGTGAAAACCAAAACTTTTTTTTTTCATGAAACACAACTTGCCCTACGAGTTTAACAATTTCCTTGAGAAAGGCCTTTGGTGGAAGTATAAATCTTGGGAGTTAAATATAAACTAGCATCTGAAGGGATGATTGCTGATAAAATTTTAAATTATAGGTCTATGGTTAAAAAATAATTAGAGTTTTCCTCAAGAGAAAACAAATCAACTTAGGAAGGATGGTGTGGACTTGGGATGACTCCTTAAAGGAGAAAATAAATAACCTTTTGTGAGGTTTTAAATTCTAGTGACATGGACACCCAAAGGTTTTCCACTAATTCCAAAACTATTAGAGTGGACCACAATCAAGGACCAATCTAGATAGGATTGAATGCATGAAGGTAAAACTATATATAGTAGTGAAATCATAAGAATAACTCAAATAGAATAAGCTTATCTACACAACCAAAATTGTGTATTAGCATCATTAGATGAAAATTAAATAGGAAGGTACATTATATAGTGAGGAATTAGGTCACCCAAATTAAATCAACTCACAATTAGAAAATGACTTAAAGTACATTTCCTATAATGACCTATTATTAACCTAAACAATCTAATTAGACTATGTAGATAAAATGACATAGTGGGATAAGGTCTACACTAACACCCCCTTAAGTGTATCATAAGTGGGTAGAAGAATTGGGTCCTAGCATAAAGGCCTAATGATGTATCAAAGTACAATAAAATCCCCCCTATAAGAAGATGTTAGCTCTGCATGAACCCCAAGAAGAGCCTACAAATGAAGACATTTTCTCTTAGTGAATGGTTTAGTAATATATCAGTAATTTTCTCCATTGTATGGATGTAGTGGATATTAATAACTTGCTCATGGATGAGATCCTAAATAAAATACATTTGAATCTTGATATGCTTGGTATGTTAATGGAGGACCATATTCTTATAGATCTAGATTGTGCTTTGGTTGTCACAAAAGATGACTATTAATTATTTAACTTGGATGATAAACACAATGAGAATCCACTAATGCCAAATAGACTTAGAGATAAAATTAATAGCTCCTATGTATTACACCTTAGTATAAGATAAATTAATAACATTCTTCTTTTTTGACTAACTAATCAGACCTAAACTAAGGGAGAAACTATATTATGAAATAGAATTATGATTTTGAATATCACCAACCCAATATATATGTATAAATAATTAAGTCAATATTGATTCTTGATCTATAGAGATTCAAAAAACTGAGTACCTTGAATGCAGTGGAGAATCTACTTAGTTGCTTTCCATTACAACTCATGTGGTTCCTACATAAATTTATAGACCATGGCCACTGGTTATGAAATATTAGGTTTAATTTGCATAAGGTAGATGAGATTACCAACAAGTTATCGATGTGATGTAGCATCAACCAAAGGAGATGGAAAATCAACCTCAAAATTCACACCAAATAGAAATGAAGATGGAGCTGGTTTACATTCAATCATGTTAAACCATGTAATCAAATAAAAAGCATACTTGGATTGTACAATAGTGATCCCAAAGTAAAATTGATAAATTTCAATTCCAAAAAAGTAGTAAAACAACCAAGTTAGTCATTGAGAACCTGTCAGGCAAAATAGTTTTCAGTATTATGATGGTGGACTAGAATCAATAGACCCTCCCATGAATAAACAAATTTTGGATTACTTCATAATAACCTCTTTTACTATAGAACATTCACTAATCTAGAGATGTAAAGAGAATAACCCGTAAATATTTCCTTACACATATGGAGCTTTGAGAGAAGGTTGGGATTAAAACATGACCATAATTGCATTTAATTATTTAATGAATCCTTAAATTTTTAATCCTCATAAAGGTTAGTACATCTAAGGTTTAGTGGATGTGATGCAAAAAATTGTGTTAGTTATTATAATAGCCTTATGATACTTGTGTGTTGATGCTTGATTGTTATGTCAAAAACCTATTTGTATTAAAAACTAAATCCAAAAAACAAATCAAGTTCAAAACCAAAGTCAAAAACGTAGTCTATACACACCTATACAAAGAGGTGTTACTCTATCCATATTTTAAGTTGAAAATCACTCTTTCTATATGCCATGTCAATTTTGTCCAAATACATATAAATCTTGTCTAAACCATGTTGTTAGGTTGTCCAATTTGAACCAAGTTATAATTATAACCAAACTCCTATTTCCAATTTCCAAATTATGAAACTGATGTCTAATATATTGATATATCATTACTTTTATATTATCCATTTAGTTCCAAAACTAATTCTAATCCTAATTATATTTCCAATCCCAATGCCAAACATAGTCAATTTATAGTTCCAAAGTCAAAAGTTAAGCTCTTATTTTTAGAAAATCAATACCTATTTTAATTCTAGTCAAACATTGTTTAAATCTAACTTCAATCAAAAGTTTATGCAACTTCAAACAAATATAATGTTTCAAAACACACTTGTTCAAAACCTAGGGTCATTTTTTTCCAAACATAATCAAATAGTTTGCAACAAACATTCCAAGTTAAAAAGTTCCTAAATAATCAAGTTTATTTACCACATTCACTAATCATGTTCCCTAGATAAGTGGTTCAAGGTCAAATACAAGTTCAAACCCTTTCAAAATCCAAATACTGATCATTTGAAACCTTTATTTGAGAACATTTTATTTACCTAGACAAATTTAGTCCATGCACTTGTCCTGCTAACCATTCACATTGACACACCACTTAATTGAACCATTTATAATTTAATATTCACTTTGATGAAACCAAATTAGGTTAATTTTAAATGTTTCATCTTATTCTTATCAAAACCATATTTTGAATTTAATCAAATTACATACATTCTAACTTTTTCCAAGGTGAACATCATGACCCAAACATTCCAAATTATACTAATAGTGGAATTATATTAATACCCTCTTTTAATGAGGAGTTAATTTGATATCTTTGAGTATGACCATTAGGTCTCAAAAGAGAGAAATCAACTATAATTCAAAAATATACAATCCAATATCAACTAGGGATAAGACCAACATTACCTCACTAACATGTCATCTAATTTTGAACCTAGGTGACATCAACATTACTTCCAAAGTGTAAAATATAGTGATGAACATGTTTGAAATCAATAATACTTATCAAACACACCATTTATTATTGACTATAGAAAATACCAATTTACAAGACATATATTTGATAACAAAGATGAAAACCTTGTCAAACTATTAGAGTTTAGTGCTAAATTTTTGACTAAATTTCTAGTAGAAAACTTATTCTATTTGGTTATAACTTCTGAAGAGACACCCCCAACCTTGATTCAAGCCATCACAACCTATAACAAAGGAAAAGGTCAACTTCTTGACTCAACATCACAAATCCAATTTATTTCCTCTCAAATATATCAAGATAGTCAAGTCTTGACTACTTTAGATAACTCACTAATTATTATTGATATTCAAAATCTATCACGTATAGAGATAAATACACCAACTAAACTATAATTAGGGTTGTTAGCCTATTCAACACCCAATATTGATGCATATTCTAGAAACACTTTAATCTAGGACTTATTTAACACACATATATTTGAAAATAATCTATTGGCTAATCATGATCCCAATTCCCTCGTGGATATTCTTAGAAAATGGTTGATAATTATTAACTAATGCATTCTAATCCACATCAAGTGTCATCCAAAATAAAACAAAACATTACTCCAACTCACCAACAAATCCTTTCTTCCAACATTCCCAATACTTTATAACAATAGATTGTAAACAAGCTTGAGTTGTGTAATCAATTTGCCAATATCCCTCCACTTCAACAAGTGGAAAATAATCCTCCACTTCAATAAGTGGTGACCAATCCTCCACCTTAACAATTGGTGACCAATCCTCCACCTCAATATGTGGTGACCAATCCTCCACCTTAACAGGTGGTGATGAATCCTACAATTTAACAAGTGGGGACCAATTCCCCACTTCAACAAGTGGTGACCAATACCCCACTTTAATAAGAGGTGACTAATCCTCCACATCAACAAGTGATAACTAATCAATAATATATTTTTTCTAATCAATAATGAATTCTTATTAATAAACCATATACCACTTCTAGTCAATAATACACCTCTTAAAACCAAAACATAGTCCACCGAACCAAAAACAAGTTTTTTCATATAATAAATACCTAAGAATCAACAATAAGTTCCTTTCCTTACCCTAAAAGTCTTATTCAATACACAACAAACCATTCCTCCATTTAGAGCTCAGTTATCTCAAAATCAACATCACATTCAATAACAAGTACATTACCAAAAATAAGTGCCCTATCAATAATATAACCCGAATAAATGGGTGAACATTCTTGATAGAACCAATTGGGTAAAATTTTCCCAATACCCCATACCACCACTTGACCCAGGTCAAGGTAATCCATTATTTTATAATGAACAATATGTTCCCACTCCATCTCAATCCATCCCCACTTTTATCTATTTATAAGAGGTAAAAGATGTAGTTTCTACCATCCAAGTAGGAAATCAGAGTAAGATGTTCAAATTAGATGACATATGTTGTTGTACCTTTAATATGATTTATCTTCAAAACCCATTTATGCATCAATTTGAGAAGACAAAATTTTAAACATAAAAATGGAAATGTGATGAAAAATAACACTTGAAAGAGTTCTTTGTTGATTTTCAAGAGGATTCATACAATAATGTATACTTTCTTCACTTGTCTCTTTGCATTTTAGCTAGTTAAGCTTTGGAGTAGTTTATCCACTTACATAAAAGTTATATTGATAACTTTGATAATTTATCTATAAATCTTGTGCATCACTTATCATATAACATATAAAACAATGTAAATATGGTTGACTTGTATCATGCCAAAAAAATAAGAGGAGAGAGTTTTTATATATAATTTTAACTGTGGCACGCATTGGCCAGCTGATTCCCACACAATCTCCTCAATAAATAATTGTATATAGTCTTTATTTCCAATTTACAACTAGATATAAATTATAATCCTAGACTTCATTGTTCAAAAAAATTTGAATATATTATATACAAAGGACTACAAATTGATTAAGCCCTCATTGATAAAGGGGTAATCAAATTCTATTCTCAAAACCAAATCCAAAACAATGTAATCAAAGTATATTCTCAAAACCAAATTTAGAACAAGGCACAAACACTAGATCTTATACAAGAACAAGTAAGTACATCTAAAAATACTAAGTTTTTCAATAAGAAAAAAATGTTAAAAGAAATGGGGTAACAAAATCCAGATATGCAAATGGTGTAATCACCACCTACCCAAGTAACCCCACCTACTCAACCACTTACTTTGTAATGACCACCTCCAAGAAAAGTTCATTACCAAAACAAAGTTTTAAGTGATCTTGGTTAACCTATTACGGTAGTATTCTAGAATTTGGTTTTATCTAACATGACCATTTAGTTATTTTTTAATAGATTTCTAAAAGGCCAACCTAAACCTAATTGGTATAGGAAACATGAGTTTAGTGATTACAGTTGGGTTAAAGGTCATCACATTCATAGATGTGTGCAACTTTGAAACTTCATCCAAGATTTTCTAGATAATGGTTAAATAGAGTTTGAAAAAATTGATATGATGTCTAATCATAATTTGGGTATTTATCAAAACCCTTTCCATAGCACAAATCTAACAATCAAAACTAAAATGAATGCCAAGACAATAATTTGAATCAAAATAGGCCTCCTAATAATCATAATCAAAGGTAAAATACATAGAACCAAGAAATTAATCAAAATCAAGGTCAAGACACCATTATAACCAAGTCAACATAATAATGTCCCATAAAATTATGATAATTTTTTAGGTCACATTACTAGGGGATATATCTCCACTATCAAGATCAATCCAAAGCCAATAACCTATAATACATGCCATCCACCACCATCTATTTTAAGATCATCTCCTTCATATACTGGTAATCATCCTTTGATTTTAAATGGCATTAATAATAGTTAATGACCAAGAGTACCATTTCCAGTCCTAATTTTTCTTCTTCTAATTATATTAACCACATGCCAACTTAAGGTTATGCAATCATAACTCAACATTCTAAGGTTACAATCCAAGATCCCACACCTTATTAATCTAATAATCCCATTTAAGGCCCTCTACCTCAAAAATATAAACCAAATGCATCTAATAATGTCAAGACATATGATATTATAGAATAATTACAAAAGACACCAACACGAATTTCTATCCTAGATATTTTGTGTACACCAAACATTCACAAAAATGTATTGAATGAGATTTTAAGCCAATCCAAGGTCCCAAGTGACATTTCTCCTATTTTAACCTTTTTAGAATTAACTTAAGTAAAAGTTATGTTTAATTAAAGGGTTGAGTAGAATAAATCTAGGAAATAATATGAAATAAGCATAGCCACTGATTTGCTATAGAATTGATTAGCTTTGAATTTTCTAAAAATAGTAATAAATAGTGAAAATAAATACTTATATGGAAAAAACATGATATAAATGATCTGAGTGCTAAAAACTAAGATGAAATATGGTCCAAGTGTCATAAATTAGATCCCTGTGTCATAACCCATCTTAGATAGTAGTGCAAAAATTAGATAGTAGTGCCATATGGCTGTAATGTCTAGATATTGGTGCTAGTGTCCTTTGTGCAGGACTGTCTTGAATTTCTGATTATACCTATGTTTAGATTTTTGGGGTCAATTCTTGTGTGCATGAACTATAGAACTCTATATTATACCTATAATTATTAATTAATGGGGAAATAACTAATCCTTCATGAAATTAGGGTATGAGCAGAAAAGTGTGTTCATAGTAGGATAACCTAAACATCCTCAACATCCTATTGTGAAGAGAGTTCCCTACGTACCAATACTCTATAGAGGGAACAAGCTTGATCTATTTCTCCCTACCTAAGTGTTGGTCTAAGTGCAAGTGATTCTAGTATGATATTTGCCTTGAGTGTATTAAGTGTGATTGAGATTGGAAATATGGAAAATCTAAGCTTAGGGATGATATAGATGGTAGTATGCAGAAGTAGGGCATAATAGGGATTAATAACCTTAATTGTGATAAACATGTTTTGTGTTTGAATAGGTATTTTACATCTTATTTCAATTTAGTGGATGTAGGACTAAAATTCATGTATTTATAGTGTTATGTTACTTGTCCAAATAATAAAATATGTCTAAACTTACCTTAGAAGGTTTTTGTTTTTGAAAATATATTCATTTGGGAAAGCTAGGACAAAGGACATAGGTGACATTTTGGGGACACTAGCACCACATGGCTTTAGTGTCTTTATTATGGCAGTAGTGTCTAGCTAGCATAACATTAGGCACAAAGAGATAAGATCAGTAAATGAGGGTCTAAGACTATGTTTAAGCTGACTTGGGATTCATATGACCCATATAAAGGCTGGATAAGTGTGATAATAGGGTCTTGGACAGGTTTATGGATAAGTTAGGGAAAGGTAGTCTCAATTAGCACTCTTAGCACTCAAATACCACTTTTAGGTTATTAAATTTACCCCCCTTTATGCTATATAGGTAATAAAGCAAAATGACTAGGAAAAATGGAAAAGGAGCATACCTAGACTTACATAGGAAGTGAATCTTGTGAAGTTCAATCTGAGCATGTGATGTTGGGTATGCATATGTGAAGTATGATCCAATGCATGCCATTTAAATTAAATATGCACAAGTTAGTATTTAATTAAGATATATCAAAAGTAAAATCCTATGTTGAGTAAAGAAGTAACTAAGTAAAACCAAGTAAAGATATGGGAAAGAGGAAATGAATGAATACACCTCATTAGGTATGCGAACCAATGCATGAACCTGGTGACAACCTATGTGTGTATATGTATATAGAGATCAATAAATGAAGCTTGGATTGAGTTGATAGATTTATCAATCCTAATGTGTGGGTGGCTCAAGAACTCAATCCAGTTTTGACTCCATCATTTCCCACCCCTACTTGGTGGATCATGACCTGTGAATAGCTTGGATTAGACTGATTGTATGTCTAACTCTATCATGTGGGTGGATCAATAACTCAAGTAGCCTATCATTCCATATTTTACCACTAATATGTAGTATATGCATTTAGAATTTAATTATGTGAAGTGTTATAAATGTCTAACTGATTATGTCTAATAATGTATGTCAACTTTGTACCCACTTAGGTACATTAGGCATCTTTGGGCCACATGAGAATGCCAACCACTATAGATGGAGTAAGAACTAAAATTGGTGATAACCTTGAATATGATGTTAGGTGTATAAAGCATAGATAATGACATGGAATTTTTCATTCCATCTGATTAAATGGTGTGTAATTAAGCATATGAAAATAATGTGTTGCACACATGACCTAAAAACTGATATCAAAGTATATGGATTCTAGACTGTTAGTGTAGGTTTTTATTTTTCCCTATTATTTAATTAGGGAAATTATATATTTGTGCACACATGGAGTTTTCCTACATTTGTGGGATAAGATAGCTTATGTGGAGATGTGTGTCATAGATGTGTCATAGGTGTCATAAGTAACTCCTTTGACTGGCTATTCCGGGTATGGG
Source organism: Torreya grandis (assembly GCA_037957365.1). Classification (NCBI taxonomy): domain Eukaryota; kingdom Viridiplantae; phylum Streptophyta; class Pinopsida; order Cupressales; family Taxaceae; genus Torreya; species Torreya grandis. The sequence goes on along the minus strand of JARHVA010005121.1, from coordinate 420,811 downwards.
AGTTACTTCTCTATTCTTAGCACCCTGTCACCACCTTTCATGGAGAAGTTATAGTCTATTCTTGGGGTGATTTGACCACCTTTTGTGGAGGAGTTACTTACGTGCTCTCCTATATGTATTCTTCACTTTGGCCATCTTACATTAATGGAATATTGGCTTTTCTCCAAATTGTCTATGTAATTGTCTCTTGTTTGATTTCATTTACTTTAGCATTTTGTGGTATTCACTTGCTTCATCCCATGCAACCATGACTCATGCATCCTTGTTATTCAAACCTTGGTGAATCCTCTGATATGGTATTAGAGCCACCCCAGTAATTGGTTGTCTATTTTTCTATTGCTTTCATTGAAATCTAGAGCTTTGTTAAGGCATTTTTTTTGTGAAATTTGAAAATTTCTGAGAGATATTGCTAGTTATCCATGTTATTGTTCCTTCCATGGCTTGTTTGGTCTCTCCATATACATGCAAGCCTATGATCATGATCCTCTTAGCATGGTGTTGAAAGTCTCACGGTGTTCAAGATCTGCATAAGAGTTTGTCTCAGACCTGACTGTAGAAGTGTGGAGTTACAGCCATGGCATTCCAAAATAAGTGAGAAATATGAGCACATAAAGGCTGAGTTTGTGCAGGAAGAAGGAAAGAATGTGGTTGGGTTTGTAGCTAAGTCACTTGCTGGTGATAAAATGCCAATCTTGGAGCTTTCAAAAAAGGTGTGATGGTAAAATGTAGTCCTACGTCCACCTTGGCGCACTTTCTTTGGAACTTTTCAATCCAGCTCTGTGCCCTTTTCTCATTCTCCATGTAAGTCATTTGTTGTGGTATGCTTTCAAGACAAATTCATTAAATTCAAGCTTTCCTTGGACCTGTAATTTGCTTCGAATTCAGTGTCTCTACTATCTTTTTTGCCTAGCAAATTAAAATCTGCTCTTTCCTCAAACTTTGGCACCCCTCTCCTTGTTTGGCATCCCATGTGGGTCCTTAAATACTTGGAAATCCATTAAATTCTATCTTTTACATTAATTTTTTAGTTAAAATTGACTTGTCCAAAAAAAAATCAGTCAATTTGACTGAGTATTGAGTATTTTAGACAATTTTTAAGTTTTGATAATTTAGGGGTTTAAATTCAAACTTGTATCTTCGCCTATCGAAGATGAAGGGTGAGTCCCAAGTTGGAAAGAGGCCAATTCCCCCTCAAAAAGACCTCATTTGGATTCTTTTCTCCATGGTGAGTCCAATGAGTGGTTGGAAGGCCACTTTCTCTCTCAAAATAGGCATTTTTAAAAATGTTTTAGTGTTGTTTTTTTGCAAAAACACTAGTTTATGAGAAATTGAGTCTTTAATATCTTGCAAATGGTAGCTTAGATTTGGGTGACATTTTTTGAAAAAGTGTTTTTGTTTCAATTATCCATAGTGTAGGCTTGTTATTTGTTAAAAATGCACTAGTTTATAAAGTGCCTAAAATCTGGGTCTCCTGGGACGCATTTTCGACTGAGTCCAACGTCCTATTTGCTTAAAGTCTTGCACTAATTGCTCTAAGACACATTCTCAGCTGATCCTGACATATTTTGAGTGTGCACTTGCATATTTTAGTGGGGCTCAACATTTCATGGGGGTGTGATTGCTTTTCAACACTTGCAATCTTTGCTTTCATTCTCCTTTCTGCATAATTTCACAACTTGCAATCAACACAACTTCACCTAAATTCAGATTTAAATGGATTTTTTTAACTTAAACTCCTAAAACCCTTCAACTATCATGGATGGAAGGTTAAAATGTCAATATTTATTAGAAGTAAAGGGTTGTATAGGATCACCATGGGTACTGAAGTAGAACCCAACACTGATGCTAAAAAGGTCAAGTGGTATAACTGTAGTGATGAAGCCTATGGATTACTGAGCTTGTCCATGTCTCTAGAACTTCTCTTCCATTTAGAAACCCCCAAGACTCCCAAAGACATATGGGACACCCTAGAAACCTTATTTGGGAAGCTTGATGAGATGAGAGGTCATGAGCTCAAAAACGAACTCATAAGTCTAAGTCCTAGCAAAATTGACACCCTACAGGACTTCTTCACTAAGTTTAAGGCCCTTAGATTGCAATTGAAATAATGTGGGATAGAGAATAAAAATGACCAACTCATCCTTTCTATTCTCACAAAATTAGGTCCAAGCTATTCAGTCTTTGTCTCCACTTTTCATGCCACAAAAAGTGCCCTTGGCGCTACATGGAAAATGCCTTCTTTGGATTCATTCATTGCTGACTTGACTAGGGATCAAGATAAAATACTACAAATGGGCACAATGAAGTCTACTCAACCCTAAGCTTTGATAGCTAGAAATGATAAGGATAAGACTTCAACAAAGGAAAAGAAGAAAAAGAAGAAGGACCAGGAGAAGAAGAAAGAAAACAACAATCCTGCCAAAAACAACACTGAGTCTTCCTCCTCCAATGCTAAACCTAAGAAGGAGAAGGTTAAGTGTGCCTATTGTAAGAATATAGGGCATGATGAACACAAATTCATGAAGAAACAAATAGATCACCTAACTCATCTTCTAGAGAAGCACAACATAGGTGTTCCTAAGTCCATCAAGCAAAATTCATCTACCCAAGATTCTACCAAGGCAAATGGCAAGGGTAAGGAGAAAGAAAAGGGAAAGGCCCTTATAGCTACATCAGCTTCTACATCTTCATGGGTCATTGACTCGGGTGCTTCTCACCACATGGGCTCTTCCCTAGTTGAGTTTTCATCTTTAGAGCCTTGTAGCATGACTTCAATTAGTTTGGGTGATGACACATTAGTTTCCATTGTAGGGAGAGGGTCAGTTGAAATGGAAGGAGGAACATTCAATAATGTTCTAATTTTTCCTTCTCTTTCAACCAATCTCCTATTAGTATACCAAATCACTCACATTGGTCAGGGCATGAGAGTTGAGTTTTCACCAGAATCAGTGGCTATCAGGGAGTTGCATAGTGATACTACAGTGGCAGTGGGTAGAGCAGATCACCAAGCAAGGTTATACACCTTCTCACATTTTTCACCTGGTTCTTCTCCAACAACATTGCTAACTCATTTAGATGGAGTTAGCAAATTATGGCATAAGCAGTTTGGCCACCTTAACTACCACTACCTTGAGAAAATTTTCAAACATGACATGGTCATTGGCTTGCCTCATGTCTAATTCTCAAAAGGACTTTGTGAGGGGTGCTCCCTTGGAAAGCATCCTGAAGAGAAATTTGACAAAGGCAAAGCTTGGAGGGCTTCACAACCTTTGGAGTTAATCCACAGTGATGTATCGAGACCCTTTCCCAAACCATATTTCACAAGGTCCAAGTACATCCTCACTTTCATTGATGATTTCTCTAGGTACACTTGGATATATTTTCTCAAACAAAAGTATGAAGTGTTTGAAAATTTTCTAGACTTCAAGGCTCTTGTTGAGAAATAGAGTGAGAAATCCATCAAGGTTCTTTGAACTGATAATGGAGGGGAGCATGTCAGCAATAGGTTTGAGCAATTTTGCACCATAGAGAGGATTGATTTACAATGCACAATCATTTATAGTCCTTCATAGAATGGGTTTACAGAATGCAAAAATAGGTTCTTGAAAGAGATGGGTAGCTGTATGATTCACTCCAAATCCTTAACACCATAGTACTGGGCTGAAGCCATCAATTATGCTTGCTACATTCAAAACAGGGTTCCTCACAAAGATTTGAAAGGGATAACACCCTTTGAAGCTTGGCATAAAAGGAAACTTGATGTTGAGCACCTTAGGGTTTTTAGATCCCCAGCCATGGCCTGCATATCGAAGAAGAAATGCAAAGCTATGGAATGTCAGTCCAAGCCTTGCATCTTTGTAGGATATTTGGATGGTGTTAAGGGGTATCACCTTCTAGATCCAGTCACTCATGAGTTGTTCATAGAGATAAGTGTCCATTTTCAAGAGAGTCTTAGAAACTCAACCCTTGGCACTTCTTCTCCCTCATCAAATCTACTTCTTCATGATGATTCCTCATCAGATTCAGATCAACCATAGTAGGTTCTTAAGCTAGAGACATCTTCTTCTTCTTTGAGTTCAGACAGTGAGGACAGTGATGCAGAGTCATCCACCTCTACTCAGTCAGAGGATGAGGAGTTAGCACTGGACTCACCCACTTTCAGGCCACTTTGGGCCAGATAGATACTTGAGAGTGTTAGCACTTGGGTAGGAGATCCTGAAGATGATAGATGAACTAGGGGGATTTTTAGAGAGATCCACATGCCTTCTTTGCTTCAGTTTTGGATCCACAAACTTTTTGAGAGGCATTGGGGGTACTTGAGTGGGATAGTGCTATGGAGGAATAATATTATTCCTTAATAAAAAATCACACTTGGGATTTGACTTCATCTCTTAAGGGAAGGAAGATGGTTTGATGTAGGTGGATATATCAGACCAAGTTTGTAACAGATGGGTTAGTTGATAAGTACAAAGCATGATTGGTTGCCAAGGGTTTCTCATAGGTGGTAGGCACTGACTACTCAGAGACCTTTGCACCCATTACAAAGATGACTTTTATTCGACTCACCTTAGCTATTGCCACAACACATAGTTGGGATGTGCACCAGATGGATGTGAAGAGTGCCTTTCTTCATGAAGACCTAGAGGAGGAGATCTACATGGAGCAACCACTAGGATTTGTTTAGGATTCTTCCATAGTATGCAGACTTAGGAAATTAATCTATGGCCTCAAATATGCCCCTCAGGCATGGTACACCAAGATGGATTCCATCCTTCTCATAGCGGGTTTCACTAGGTGCCATTTTGATCCTAATGTCTACTTTTTATGGAGGGATGATTCGCTCTTGATTCTAGTTCTTTATGTTGATGACCTTTTGATCATCAAGAGTTCATCATCGACTATTGCAGTGGTGAAGGCATCTCTCTAAAATAGATTTGACATGACAGACTTGGGTTTTTTGCACTACTTCCTTGGCATTGAGATCTCACAGTTAGATTTAAGGATTTCTCTTGCACAGCCTAAGTATGCTCTTGACTTATTGGCTCGATTTCACATGGCTAATTGCAAGCCATCTCTGACTCCCTTTCTATCAAGAGTCAAGCTTGAGGCTGACTATTCTTCACCATTGGTTGATGCCACTTGGTATTAACAACTTTTTGGTAGTCTCATATACTTAACTCACACCAAGCCTGACATATCATATGCAGTGGGACCTATCTCTAGATTTATGCAGGAACCTCATGAGTTGCATTAAAAAGCAGCTAAGAGGATTTTGCATTACATATAGGGTTCACATAGATATGGGATTCATTATAGATTTGGCATAGAGGTTGACTTGGTTGGATATATAGATTCAGACTAGGTTGGTGATTCACAGACTCGCAAGTCCACTTCTAGTTACATTTTCTCTCTAGGTTCTGGTCCTATCAATTGGTCTAGCAAGAAGTAGAATGCTATTACTATATCATCCAGAGGTAGAGTATAGGGGAGTTGTTAATGCAGCTACTAAAGCTATTTAGCTTCAGGGGATTCTTTTTGAGTTTGGGATTCTTATCAGGTAGCCCACCATCATTTATTGTGACAACCAGAGTACCATTCAAATTTGTAATAATCTAGTTCAGCACCAACATACCAAGTACATAGAGATTCACATGCATTTCATTCGAGAGCTTATTCATAATCAAGGCATTGACTTAATCTTTTGACAGTCTTCAGAGTAGGTTTCAGACATATTGACCAAACCTTTCACTGAGAGCAAGTTCATTCATCTACAATCTCTTCTTGGGGTGCGGTCTACATCTACAATAGCATCATCTTCAGGGGACACCTTCTAGCCTTCTCATTTATTTATGTCTCTCTTTTGGGGGGGAGTTTTTTCCTATGGGTTTTCTCCTTTTCTCTATCTTATGGGAGATTGCTTTTATACATGGGTACCTCATTAGGCCTAGTTGTTGGGACCTATTTTATATTTCCACACTACCCACCTAAGCTGTGCTTATGGGGGGGTGTTAGTGTAGGTTTTTATTTTTCCCTATTATTTAATTAGGGAAATTATATATTTGTGCATATATGGAGTTTTCCTACATTCATGAGATAGGCTAGCTTATGTGGAGATGTGTGTCATAGATGTGTCATAGGTGTCAGAAGAATGTCATAAGTAACTCCTCTGACCAGCTATTCTGGGTATGGGAGTTACTTCTCTATTCTTAAAACCCTGTCACCACGTTTCATGGAGGAGTTACAGTCAATTCTTGGGGTGCTTTGACCACCTTTTATGGAAGAGTTACTTACATTCTCTCCTATATGTATTCTTCACTTTGGCCATCTTACATTAATGAAATATTGGCTTTTCCCCAAATTGTCTATGCAATTGTCTCTTGTTTGATTTCATTTACTTTAGCATTTTTTGGTATTCACTTGCTTTGTCTTGTGCAACCACGACTCGTGCATCCTCATTATTTAGACCTTGGCAAATCCTCTAATATAGACTGGGTTGAAATAAATTATATATGGATATTTAAACTAATTATGGGATTGGTTATGGTATGCATGATGCCCCCAATCTGAGCCAACTAATATAAATCTAAGTAAAAATTAAGTATAACTGATAAACATGTAACTAAATCTATGTAAACCTATATTGCATCTTTTGTACTATTCTAGCCAATCTGAGTTCTTATGATACTAAGGCTACTAAATATTAGTGTCATATCTTGGATAGTATTTCCATGTGGTGCTAGTGTCCCAATTTGGGTGCCAATGTCTTTTTGGTCTGATTTTATGCCATTGTACTACTTTCTAATTCACTATTTTTCTACTGTGTTTACCTATGTTATTTTTTTTTAAAATTGAGCCTATGGGATGAAAATGTACTATGAGTCCTATATAGGATCCTGATCTCTATGATAAACCCAATTCAATGCCCCCTATTTTGAGGGGAGTTATTTAACCTATGTAAGAACTATTCTAAAAAAATATCTATAAAATGTGTGTTAGCTAGAGCATATATGATAACTGCATGATGATCAAATATAATGTGCATACATAACATCAAAATATAAGATAATTTGAGCATAAGTATGAAATGTAATATGTATGTCATGTATAACATTCACAAGGGTGCCAAGATAGATTTAATCAATGTATTTAACAATAAATATGATTAATACTAAATAACTACCTAGGGGGATGGGGCGTGGTGTCCATCACAACACCTAAGTAGGGAGTGTAGGTGTATGAGGTCCATCATAACAATAAAAACTAGTGTGTCTAATAATTAAAGACAAGTGTAATGGCCAAGACACATACAAGAAATTATAAATATAAAACACATGAAGCATGAAAAATAGTCTAAGGGGCCATAATATAAGGTACATGGGAACATATCACTAAATTTGAGAAAATAATATATACAAATACATGTTCAAATGTCCACATATATAAGCAAAAATTTAATTATATTAAATCCACATAGAAGGACATGTTCAAATGTTCACATACACAATTAGTAAATGCACACATAAGGGACACATGTCCAAGTCATACATGCTATGAATAAAATTATTGTACAACTAAATATCAATGTCATATTCAATTTCCCTTGAATAGAAAAAGCATAAAGATACAATCAAGTCTAAACTAAGAAATCTAGAATTGAAATCATGTATGAATATGTAATAAAAATATATGTAAGAGAAAGGATGTACATATGTTGAGTCTAAATATGTAAGTAGTAATATCAAGTTATAACAATGTTAAAGTTGGAATGTAGAGTATGTAATGATAGAACCTAGTCATCGAGTATGTGTATAAGGTGCCCCCAAGTGGGTGATTATGTTAAGTTAAGACTCATGCATCAATGTAAATGCCTGAAATGTGTAGTTAATAGTAATTATGGATCATTGGAGTGGACTTAAGTCCTGTAAGTAATTCAAAATCACTCAACAAGAATAGGTAGCATGTAGTATAATAAAACTAACTATACTAAGATAGATAACATATGTAATGTCTAGAAAATATAAGAAATGTAAACATAAAAATTCATACAATCTATAAATTTTGTGTTTTCTGATTAATTGTCTAAATATTTTTGTGTTTTTTTGACATATTTTATTATTTTTGTATTTTTTGGATATAAACTATGTACAAGCAATATGAAAATATTTTTTTACAAAGATTAAAGAGAGAGAGAGAGAGAGAGAGAGAGAGAGAGAGAGAGAGAGAGAGAGAGAGAGAGAGAGAGAGAGAGAGAGAGAGAGAGAGAGTATGTACAAGAAGAGAGAATCCATACTAACCAATGAGTCTCATGGGAGATTCACTATCACTATGATCTATGTCAAATAAGGGAATTATGATCATGCATGTTGTGTGAAAGGACAATTATGGTTCCATAATCTATTATATTGAGTAATTTCTATCTATATCTGCCTATTTAGTGGTGCTAAGAATATATGACACTAATTGTGGTGCCTTATGAACTTTAGGGGTGTTAGGGTGTGGAGCTAAAAGCTTCACCAAGGAGCATACTTTAACAGGTTCGAGTCTACACAGACACCGGCGTCGGTCAGGAGCGACCGATGTCAGCGAGATGCAGTTGGAGAGACGCTGACGTCAGTAGTGGATCAGCCAGTGGCGGTCACAGGTAAGTAGTAGGAACTGACATCAGTTACCTGTGTGTCCAGAAAGCTATTTTCGAGGATAGAAGCGAGTGTTTGCATGATGAGTTTGAGTTGTAGTCTTAAGCTCGCGTCTCTATTATTAGTAATATTATTTTTAGAGCCCTTGTTCAAGTGGCTTAACTATTTGTTGTAAGTGCATGCTCATGTCTCCTAATTCTATATGTAGAATTAGATCTTCTTAGCTTTGGGTCAATTATTGTAGAATTGGTATGTTGAAGAACAGTACAGAATTGAATCAATCTAGGCTTGTTAGAGTTGATTGTTCTTGAGAGAGAGCTCTTGAGGAATAGAGATCTATTGAGAGATCTATACATCTAGGAGAGGTGTGGAAGAAAGAAGTTTCTTCAATTGTATTCCTTTTGTAAAGAGTTTGTTAATACAAGTTTTCAGGGTGGTTTCTTGTATCTCTTGTTCTCACTGTTTATCATTCTAGTTACTTGTCTATCTGATTTATTTCTGTGTTTATTGCTTTCACAAGTGTAATCTATTGTTGGTTGATCCCCAACAAGTGGTATCGGAGCCTTGGTTGCAGGTTCAAGAGCTGATACCAACAAGTGGTATCAGAGCTCAGGTTCACTAACAGGTGGTTCAGATCTGTGTAGTGTGTATTGATTACAGGTTCTCATAGGGGTTTCTGCAGGGATTTCTGTTTGAGTGGGAGAAGCAATGGCAGATGAAAGTAAACTAAGAATGGAAAAGTTCAATGGCAAAAATTACCAACATTGGAGAATGCAGATAGAGGATTATCTGTATCAGAAAGATCTCTACTTACCGTTAGGTGGGGTTGCAAAGAAGCCCAAAGACATGGAGGATGAAGAATGAGAAGTTCTTGACAGAAAGGCTCTGGGGTCTATAAGACTGAGTCTAGCATCCACTGTGATATCTAATCTATCACAGGCAAAGTCTATGGTAGAGTTGATGACTACGTTAGCAAATTTTTATGAAAAACCCTCAGTGTCTAATAAGGTATATCTTATGAATCAGTTATTTAATTTGCATATGAATGAAGGTGGATCTGTTTCTACTCATCTGAATGATTTCAATGGAATTTTGAATCAATTAAGTTCAGTCAATATAGTGTTTGATGATGAAATAAAAGATCTTTTAATATTATGTTCTTTACTTGAAAGCTGTCATGGCTTAGTAATGGCAGTAAGTAATATTGCATCTGCATCAAATATTTTGAAAGTAGAGGATGTTGTTAGTGTTATCTTGAATGAGGAAATTCATAGGAAAAGCACAAAAGAGGCATCTAGGATCACTTTAAGTTTTGAGAGCAGGGGAAGGCAGAAAGAGAAGAGCAAGAAAGGCAGATCAAGATCCAAATCTAAGGGGAAAGGCAGATCTAAATCCAGAAATGGTAGAAGGCCACAATGCTGGAATTATGGAAAGATGGGGCACATAAGCAAAGACTGTTGGTCAAAACCTAAGGAGGACAATCATCACGAAGGAAAGGAAGAAGCCAAGTTTGCAGGTATTACACAAGATGCTTTAATTTTCTCTCTGCATAATAATATAGAATCTTGGGTGTTAGATTCTGGTGCATCTTTTCATGCTACCCCTAACAGGAAATATTTTAGTGACTATATCCATGGAGATTTTGGAATAGTGTATCTAGGGGATGATGAGCCCTATAAAATAATTGGCAAAGGTAAAGTGCAGCTGAAGATGTAGAATAACAACACATGGGTGTTGAGAGATGTGATGCATGTTCCTAGCTTGAAGAGAAATTTGATTTCTACAGGAAAGTTAGGGGATGAGGGTTGTACAGTAACTCTCACAGCAGAATCTTGGAAGGTGACCAAGGGTGCACTTGTTATGGCTAGAGGTAAGAGAGAAGGTACTCTCTATTTGTGTAATTGTGTTACTAACAAATCTTCTTCTGTATTATCTACTTCAGATGTGGATGCTAAATTGTGGCACTCAAGGCTTGGCCACATGAGTGAGAAGGGGTTGTCAATTCTTAAGTCCAAAGGTATGCTTTCAGATTTAAAAGGCATAGATCTAGAGTTTTGTGAGCACTGTGTATTTGGAAAACAGAAAAGGGTTAGTTTTCTCAAGACTGGGTCTACTAAGAAGAGGCATAAGTTACAGCTTGTTCACATAGACGTGTGGGGACCAGCTCAGGTTGCTTCCATTAGAAGATCACAGTACTACGTATCTTTGATAGATGATGTTACAAGGAAGGTATGGATCTATTGTATTAGAAGAAAATCTGATGTATTTGAGACTTTTAAGATTTGGAAAGCTATGGTTGAGAATGAAATAGGTAAAAGATTGAAGTGCCTGAGATCTGATAATGGCGGTGAGTTCTGCAGTTATAAGTTTAGAGATTATTGTTATATGCATGGAATCTGTAGGCAAAGGATGGTTCCAAGGACACCTCAGCAGAATGGTATTGCTAAAAGGATGAATAAGACAATAATGGAGCATATAAGGTGTATGAGATTGCATGCTGGTTTGCCCTTACAGTTTTGGGCACAAGCTGTTGACACTGCAGTATACCTGATTAACAGAGGACCCTCCACAGCTCTGGATGGTGGTATTCCAGAAGAGGCATGGACAGGTAAAAAGGTTGATCTCTCATATCTCAAAGTTTTTGGTTGTGAAGCCTTTGTGCACATAGATAAGGAAAATAGAAAGAAGCTTGATGCTAAGTCTATGAGGTGCATGTTTATTGGCTATGGCTCAGATGATTTTGGTTACAGATTGTGGAATCTAGAAACTAACAAGGTAATCAGGAGCTGTGATGTTGTTTTTAATGAAAGAGTCATGTATTGTGATCAGCTAAGGAAGCTGAATCAATCTGAGTAGAGTAATGGTGAATTGGATGAGGTAAAGGTCCAATATGAGCTCACAGGAAATAGAAATAATCACTTGCAGGAAAACATAGAGATCGACGTCGACAGGTTAGAAACCGGTGTCAGCAAAATAGAAACTGGCATTGGCCGTACAGAGACTGACGTCGGTAGGACAGACATCGAGGTCGGTCAGACAGAACCAGCGTCAGCCAGTAACAGCTCTAGAGGTGACCGAGGTCGGTCACTTTCAGAGAATTTGGGTGGATAGCGTGTTGTGAATGAGTCTCAGACACCCATCAGGAGGTCAGAATGGGTGAGTAAGCCTCCAATTAGATATTCTCCTTCTTTATTTTATCTATTTCTAACTGATGGTGGAGAACCAGAGAGTTTTAAAGAAGCAATACAGGTGGAGTCCAAGAGTCAGTGGGAGTGTGGCATGGTTGAGGAGATGGAGTCCTTAAGAGAGAACCAAACATGGGATTTGGTTGAATTGCCAGCAGGTAAGAGAACACTCAAGAACAGATGGACCTACAGGTTGAAAGAAGGTGAGAATGGATAGATGAGATATAAGGCGAGATTGGTGGTAAAAGGATTTACACAAAAGCCAGGTATTGACTTTGGTGAGATTTTTTCTCCTATTGTTAAAATGACTTCTATAAGGGTTGTATTGTCTTTGGTTGCTTTTGAGGATTTGTATCTTGAGCAGCTAGATGTTAAGACAGCGTTTCTTCATGGAGATTTAGATGAGGAAATATATATGGAACAGCCAGAAGGATTCGAGGTCAAGGGTAAGGAGAAGTTAGTGTGCAGATTGAAGAAAAGCTTGTATGGCCTCAAGCAAGCTCCTAGGCAATGGTATTTAAAATTTGACAGGTTTATGACTGAGCATGGCTACAGTAGGTGTCAATCTGACCATTACGTGTATTTTAAGAGATTTGATAATGGTAGATATATTATTCTATTGTTGTATGTAGATGATATGCTGGTTACAGGATCACACATGCAGGATATCTCTGAGCTTAAGGTGAAATTAGCTCAAATGTTTGCTATGAAGGATTTGGGAGCAGCAAAGAAAATCCTTGGCATGAGCTTTAAGAGAGACAGGAAAAATCACAGGTTGATATTGTCTCAAGAAGATTATGTGGACAAGGTGTTGAAATGGTTCAATATGCAGGATGCTAAATCGGTAAGCACACCTTTGGCTGGACATTTTAAGTTGAGTAAAGAACAATGTCCTAATTCATATGATGAGGTAGAGTACATGAGTAAGGTTCCATATTCTTTCGTAGTAGGGAGTTTGATGTATGCAATGGTGTGTACTAGACCGGATATTGCCCAAGAAGTGGGAGTGGTAAGTAAGTTTATGGCCAATCCAGGTAAGGAACATTGGAAAGCAGTTCAGTGGATCCTTAGATATCTAAGAGGAACCAACAGTAAGCACTTGTGCTATGGAGGTTCAGATACTTCTCTACATGACTATGTAGATTCAGATATGACAGGTGATTTGGATGGCAGGAGGAGCACTACTGGTTATGTTTTCACTATAGGTGGAACGGCGGTTAGCTGGATATCTAAGTTGCAGAAGGTTGTTGCCTTGTCAACTACAGAAGCAGAGTATATTGCAGCCACAGAGGCTAGCAAAGAGATGATATGGATGACACGGTTCATGGATTATCTTGGTAGGGAGCATGAGAGTTGCAGATTGTACAGTGATAGTCAGAGTGTAATCCATTTGGCTAAGAATTCAGCCTTTCATTCAAGAACAAAGCACATATAGCTAAGGTATCACTTCATATGACAGGTATTAGAAGATGGTGAGTTGAAGCTGGAGAAGATCCATACAGATAGGAATCCTGCTGATATGTTAACCAAGCTAGTTACAAAAGAGAGGTTGAATCTTCATTCAACTTCTATTGGTCTTTATGATTGAGTTGAAGATGGAGGAGCTAGAAGATGTTGCTGTACAAGTACTGGTGCAGCTATTTATCTCCAAGTGGGAGATTGTTAGGGTGTGGAGCTAAAAGCTTCACCAAGGAGCATACTTTAACAGGTTTGGGTCTACATAGACACTGGCATCAGTCAGGAGTGACCGATGTTGGCCAGATGCAGTTGGAGAGACGCCGACGTCGGCAGTGGATCGGCCGGCAGCGGTCACAGGCAAGCAGCAGGAACCGACGTCGGTTACCTGTGCATCTAGAAAGCTATTTTCGAGGACAGAAGTGAGTGTTTGCATGATGAGTTTGAGTTGTAGTCTTAAGCTCGTGTCTCTATTATTAGTAATATTATTTTTAGATCCCTTGTTCAAGTGGCTTAACTATTTGTTGTAAGTGCATGCTCATGTCTCCTAATTCTATATGTAGAATTAGATCTTCTTAGCTTTGGGTCAATTATTGTAGAATTGGTATGTTGAAGAATAGTACAGAATTGAATCAATCTAGGCTTGTTGGAGTTGATTGTTCTTGAGAGAGAGCTCTTGAGGAATAGAGATCTATTGAGAGATCTATACATCTAGGAGAGGTGTGGAAGAAAGAAGTTTCTTCAATTATATTCCTTTTGTAAAGAGTTTGTTAATACAAGTTTTTAGGGTGGTTTCTTGTATCTCTTGTTCCCGCTGTTTATCATTCTAGTTACTTGTCTATCTAATTTATTTCTGTGTTTATTGCTTTCACAAGTGTAATCTATTGTTGGTTGATCCCCAACAAGGGGTCTTAGTAACCCATATGGTAGAAGTAGATGTAGGTGACATAGGTTCCCTATGCTAAGAACCTTGATAACCCAATAATATTGATCTTGACAAAAATTGAATGGAGGAAGGCCATTTAGAATTTATGACATATCTCCAATGCAGGGGTCTCTCTAATAATGGTCTCTATGGGAGAGTATGTGTATGTGTCAATATTATAGGAGTAGACCTCATTTACACTATGGACTCTACTAAACTCTATCATATATGAATAGGAACTATGATATAAGATATGATTGACAACTATGTTATATCTAGTAACTGTTCTTATAACTATGATGTAATTACCTGTGGAATAGGTAGAGTATACTCATATGGAAGAACCTCAACTTTGACCACCTAATTTACATGTATGTATTTCATGCATCTATTCACTTTGGATGAGATTTATTGTATTTGTTTTAGCCATGTCCTACCCAATAACATATCAAACATGTTTGCACTAGATACTAATAGGAATTGAGTGGCCATATGTGATGGTCCAACCTAAGCACAATCTCCCTGATGGAGCTTTTAACATGACCGCTAAAACCACTAATAACTATGTTTGTAGGGAATATATCCTACTCTGAATACCCTAAATGTTATAAAAGTGTCATTGTGCACATGTTAGTGCTTATTCCCATTATAAATCATAACATTGTGGATAGGATGATGATCTATGTAGACTCGTACAAAGATTTCATGTAAATATGTATCATCATCAATAATATCCTACTCTGAGAAGGTGATGAGTGGTTTAGCTTGAAATTTAGTGTGGTACATACCAATGATTTTATGAAATGTGTGTGCATCCTCTATAATATTATGATATGAGGCTTGTGGTGGATATACCTGATATGTGTAGTGAATACCTAAAGTTATCCCTTCTTCATTCATTATGTTCTTTGGAAATGGATCAAAGAATATATTCAATGCCTTAGATTCCATTTTCTATACTTTTGGTACCTCTGTGGGTGTGCCAACATCAATAATTATAGCCTCAATAAAATCTCATTTATTATGTTTTAGGCATATGCATATATTTATTATATGGCCTAGTGCCCTATGATAGTTGTAGTTTTCATTGGAATCATAATTTTTTGAAAGAGGCCATGTTGTATCAAGGGAGAGATATGACATTGCATTCTAAGATTTGATGTAAAAACCATGATGGCAATTCTAAAAGGTTGGTGAATATTTAGTGTTGATGAGTTGATTAAACCAAGCGAGGAGATGGCTCTAAAGATGCATTAGTTGTGACCTTTTGATCACTCTTATTGTATGTAGCCCTTACCTTGTATGTAGGTTTACTTGATATCTTATCATTTGATTATGATCCATTGGTATATTTAAGTTTTCCTATTGATAGAAGCTTGACCTCTCTTTATTTTAATGTGTGGCATAAATTTGTGATTTTTGGAAACTTATTAAATAATATAGCTTCATGTAATGCTGGTAAAAGACTCTATTTGAAGATGTCCTAAAGTTATTTTTTTACCATGGGGATAGTCAATTTAGATAATATAGTCTTGTTTTATAAGATGTATTTTATAATAGGTTCATTTGAATTTTGTTTCAACTATGAAATTTGAACATTTGAAATCTTGTCATTAATGTTTATAGTTAAGTGTGATAAAAACATGTCTGTCAAAGGATTGAATGTTGTGATAGATTAATGCAATAAGTCAAAAAACCACTGTAAGGCATAATCCTTAAAATTTCATGGAAATGACTCTTTGAGAATCCAATCATTGTACATGTAGTCCAAACATGCTACATGAAAAAATCAAAGATGGTGCTCTAGGTTACCCTTACCATCATATAATGAAAGTTTAGGTGCCACAAATTTGGATGGCAAGGGAGTTGTTGTTATGTGGTGTGACAAATATGTATGTAAAATAACATTAAAATCCAAGGCATGTGATGGCCTAGTGGCTCCCTTCTAAAAATGTAAGACCTTATCTTGTAGATTATGAACCTCATGTATAGGAGATTGTGCATCTAGAGTGGAGGAACTAGTTACAAGAGATGTAGATGTTACTGAAGGTTATTGAATTATTATTGTAGGTTGTGATAGATGAGTTTGACCCATTATAAGTGTAACAATGTTATTAGGTATGGGATTTAAATATTTACCATTTTGTTGAGTTCTTCCTAAATAACAGTGATGCGTTCATCTTGCATATCCATATGTTTGGAAACAGAAACTTGCAATTGTTTCTTATTAGTCTCAACAAATCATTTGTTGAATTTTACCATTACATTTTGGGAAGTAGGAAAATAAGTTATATATTTTTAACCTTTAAATAATTTTAATATAATAAAGATTAAAAAATAAATATTGAAATAAATTTGAAATTTTAGAACTAAAATTTGAGCATAGACACAAAAAGGATACAAACCTTAAGATCATCTAGGGTTAGGGTTTGAGCAATGTTCAAAGTAAGTCAAGTTCACAAAATAATTTAACCTTTTGGGAATTAACTTAAGTAAATCCTATGTTTTATTAAAGGGTTGATTGGACTAAATCAGGGAAATAAAATATAATAAACAGAACCACTAATTTCTTACAAAATTGACTAGATTTAACTTTTATAAAAATAGTAATAAATAGTGAAAATAAAGAATTATCTAGATAACACCTGATATAGATGATCTAAGTGCTATAAATTGAGATTGAATATGGTCTGAGTGTCATCAAATGGATCCCTATGTCATAATCCCTCCTATATAATAGCACCATAATTAGATAGTAGCACCATATGGATCTAGTGTCCTCATATTAGCACTAGTGTCTTCTATGCAAGACTATCCTAAAATTATGGGTGTACCTATGTCTAGATTTATTGGATGTATTCCTATGTGCACGAATTTTGGAGCTCTGTATTATAAATGTAATGAATGATTATGGTGTAAACCCTAATCCTCCATGAAATTAGGGTATGATTTAAAAAGTGTGTTCATTAGTAAGATAGAGTAGACATCCTCAAAACCCTACTATGAAGAGAGTTGACTACATAATAATGCTCTAAGGAGGGATCAAGCTTGATGTAGTTCTCCCCACGTACGGATTGGTACAAGTGAAACTGATGCTAGTATGATAATGGCCTTGAGTGTGTTGATTGTGATTGAGATTGGAAATATAGAAAATATGAGCTTAGGGTTATTATAGATGGTAGTATGCAAAATTAGGGCATAATAGGGATTGAAAACCTTAATTATACTCATCTTTTTTCATGTTTAAATAGGTATTTTGCATCTAATTTCCATCTAGTAGATATAGGAATAAAATTCATGTGTTTATAGCATTATGTTACTTGTGTAGATAATAAAATATGTCTAATCCAACCTTATGAGGCTTTTATTTTTGTAAATATATTCATTTAATAAAGTTAGGGAAAAGGACATAGGCACCATTTTGGGGAAACTCTTGCCATGTAGATCTAGTGTCCTTATTATAACACTAGTGTCCATCTAGAAGAACATTAAGTATGAAGGGTTAGGATCAAGAAATGAGGGTCTAGGACTGCATTTGAGCAAACTAGGGATAATTTTGGCCCACATTAAGGATGGATAAGTGTGATAATAGCCTCTAAGATAGGTTTAGGTCTAAACTATGGAAAGGTAGTCTCAAGTAACACTCTTATCACTCAAATACCACTTTTTGGTGATTACAGTTCCTAAAAATTTATGAAAACTTGTGAGTCGTTTGGCCCTAAGATAAAAACTTACATTTGAATAAAGTGATATGTAACCCCTTGGTCCTATTCAAAATAACTCACTTTATATATAAGTAGTTGTTGACCAATTTTGGTCACCATGGAAGAACAACATCCAAGTTACATTAAAATCTTAGGTATCACTCACAGGTTTCTCAAGTCTTAGTTGATTATATGTAGTCACTTGTAATCCCAAAGTGAAATTTAATGTTTAGAATATCTATGAGTTTTGGTTTCTAAATAACTCCATTTTTTAAGAAAGTGTTTTGACATATCCATTTCAGGTTTTGTTTGGATGATAGATTTAGGAGGTGATGAGATTAAAATTTATGGCCCCTAGGTGACATCTTTATAGCTTCCTAGGTTATTAGTCATATTAAGAATATGGTCTAATTAAATGATGCCACACAATAATTAGTAGTAATTCTCAATGGTCTTGATCCATTTTAAAATGCCTTTTGACACTTAGTCAATTTTAAAGAAGTTTCCCAATATCCCTCCACATCAACAATGCTCTTAGCTATTGGGTTAATGGGATGATTCCACATGTTACAATCTTGATGACCTGACATCTCATAACCATCCAAACAAGTTCAAATCCTCTCAGCTAGTAGGTTAATATGATGATGGCACACAACAAGATTAAATTTATCTTCTATCCTAGAGATGTTCATACTAGAGAAATACATATAGGATAGTAAGTTAATGATATCTTTCCATATAGGATCATCCTAATGATCTATTATCCTAGAGATGTTTGTACAAAGAATGAATCCCTAGAGCTAATGGGATAGTTATTACCACATGGTAAGATCTCACTTCACCATAGAGAGAATAATTGACATCTTTTTAAAGCCTCATATGAGCAAAAAAAGAGTGAGAAGGAACCATGTTGAGGTTCAAGACCCTAAGCACACAATGGTAGGAGTGCCAAATGAATAGGAGAGCACTATTTGACACTTGATAGAGCCTAGGGAAGGGGTAGACAAATAATAAGATACTATGTGGCCTAACTAGAAAACCTACAACATAGAACCCAAAGTGACTAGAGAGATGACACATGGAGGCCATAGACTATGGTCAAGGCTTAATGGGCTAAAGGAGTGATGTGGCCAAGTAACAAAGAAGGGGGTAAATGGAATGGCACCACATCATCATTGCACCATCCTAAAATTTATGGGTCATGAAATAGTTAAAACCATCAAAGGAAATATCTACATAATGGATCGACTACAACTCACATAGTGGGTGGAAAAAACATTAAAACTCAACCAAGTCATGATGGTAGTGTGAACATGCGGAATATGAGGACACCAAATAAAACTTTAATGTTAAAGAGGCATGATAGAAAATTTCATAGATATGGCCAAAGGCAATATCAAGGAGATCAAAGTGGTTGAGTCACCTTATTCATGATTTTCATGATTGAACATGCGTACCCATCCATTTTATTTAGAAGCTTGATTGATTCCCCAATCATTATTGAAATTTATAAATTCCCCAATAGTAGGTGAGATTGAATAAATTATCCATTGGATTCTCATTGCCTATAAAATCCCATGTCTTTCATTATAAAATGGTCAACATTTATAGGCACAATAATACTTCCAAAATTTTCCCTCCATAATCCCATTTACTACTTGGGCCTTGAAACTAATGAGAATTGAGTTTGCCTTTCTTCATTATTCTTGCATTCTACATGTATTTTTATTTTTTTAATATTTTCTTATGGGTAATTATCACCCCTCTCATTATTATCCATCCCTTTGCACCTTTATGTAAAACTTGGATCTATCTTATAGGTAATATGTTGTGCATGTCTAGTCTATATAGGGACAACCTATGAACCATTTTTCATCATTATTAGTTCTATATTATGGTATGTGCCTTCATACAAATTACTTATGCGAGTGTAGTGTCCATTTTGTATATTGTGTAATGTTTTCTCATTTTATGTAGTTGTAGTGTGTTCATAATTGCCTATAGAGGTGCTATGTCTAATCTTGGTGCACCACCTTTTCCATTTATACATTCCTCCTCCCTTTTCTCCTTAATATATTTTAGATTTAGGATTAGTAGTAGATTTCCTTTCAATTCTTTTAGGGTTGCATGTTGATCCTAAATAAAATTCATTTAGATTAGAAAGAATCTATATTTCTCTTAAGGATCATCCCAAGGAGTGCAAGAGTCCCACACCTTGGGGAATGATCCCATTATCTTACTAAAATAATTCTTCCAATTCAATGGGTGCATGGTTCGAGTGATAATAGTAATCATTTCTAAAGATAAGATCAAGTGTGACCTCATAGATAATGGTTCATGTTTGAATATTATAACTTTAAAGCTGGTCAAAAATTTGGGTAATATTATAGTAGATCTTCAACCAAAAACTATTACATCAAGGCCTAATAATAAGGATAGAGAATCACAGGGCACCATTTAATTTCATATTATTATGGGGCTTCTAACCCATGATACTCTTTGCCATGTCCCTGATCTATAATTATCATAAAAATTACTCCTTAGGAGATCTTGGATACATGAAATACCTTTTACTCTACATCAGTGCATTAGATTCCCTCATTTAAGCTTGAAGGTAACCATACCTAGTGATTTGTAGCCATACCAATTTTAAACATCTTTAAGTGGAGTATGAAAACTAAAATTGTCATATGGGCCTAGAGAAAGTCCCTAAAAATGAAAAAAAGGTAATTGTTCAACCTTCTGAGTCAAATTAGTGTATCCAAATGCTCTTACATATAATTCATTTGCATCACCTCCCAAATATCTTCTCATTTCACCATTAAATACAAAGGCCATGGTGAATACAGAATTGGTAATGTTTTTCACATAGATTTTTTTTATAAAACACCTAAATCACATAGTTGGCCCTAATTGAAGTGTTATAATGTAATGCGTAATCATATATAAGTGACACTTGAGTGATAAGAGTGCTATTTAAGAGCAACTATCCCTAACTTAGCCCTAAAACTGACTTAGATCATATTTTCACATTCATCTAACCTTTGTGTAATCCACATGTATCCCTAGTCATCCCTAAAATAGTTTTAGACCCTCATTCTTTCATCCTCACCCTTCATGCCCAAGGTTCTACCACTTGGACACTAGTACCATAATAGGGACAGTCTCACCACATGACACTATTTTCCCAATATTGACACTATTGTCTTTTCCCTCTTTTGTCTACAAATGAATATCTTTTCAAATATTAGACCTCCTAGGGTCAACCTAAACCTCTTTTAACATCCCCTTAAGCACCAACACAATATACATACATATATACATATATACACATATACACATATATACATACATACATACATATATATATATATATATATATACATGTATGTATATATACACACACACACACATATATATATATATATGTATGTATATATATACATATATACACATATATGTATATATATATATACATATATATATACATATATGTACATATATATACATATATATACATACATACACACACACACACACACACACACACACACACACACACACACACACACACACACACACACACACACACACACACACACACACACACACATGAGTTTTATCCCTCTAACCACTAGATGGAAATTAGATGTAAATTACACATGCAAATTCATAACAAGTTGTGCATAATTAAGGTTATCAATCCCTATGTTTCAATACTTTTACATACTACCATATATAACATTCCTAAGTTTAGATTACTTAGAATTATATTATCAAAAACATTCAAATAACTTAAGTCAAATATCATAATATCTTTACTTGAACTTTTGATAGCACTAAATTGGGTTTGATTTCTCTTTAGAGTATTTATATGTAGGGAACTTTCATCACATTAGGGTGTTGAGGATGTCTAACCTACCCCACTAACAAACACACTTTTCAACTTGTACCAATTGGATGCCCTAATAACATGAAAGATTAGGTTTTTCTCACATAATCAATCAAAATAGGCAATATACAAGGTTTCATAACTCATGCACGTAGGAACAAACCTTATACATCTAGGCATAGGTGCACCTAGAAGCTCAAAATAATCCTACATAAAGGACACTACTACCAAAATAGGGACACTAGCACCACATGGAGCTACTATCTAATTAAGGTGTTAATATCCAAGATGGGTTTTGACACTTGAATCCTATTTGTGACACTCAGACTAACCTCTACCTTAGTTTTCAACCTTTATATCATCTGTCTCAATCATTTTCTAGATAGGTTATTACTTGTATTATTTATTTCTATTTTTGGAAAGGTCAAATCAGGTCAATTTTTTGAAAAATTAGTGGTTGTATTTATTGCATATTTTAACCTAATTTACTATACTCAACTCTTTAACAAACATATGATTTACATTTTTCTAACACCTAAATGGTTAAAACATTTGGTGAACCTGACTTACTTCAAATATTTCAAAAACCCTAACCCTATATAACCCTAGGGTTTATGTTTTTAGGCTTCTATGACCCATAATCAAAATTTAGATCCATATATTTTTTTAGTTTTCTTTGATATAATCATGAAAAAATAAGTTTATCACTTTCTGTTACAAAGTTTAATACTTTCATTTACATGCTTATTTCCTCTAATTTGGAATGAACTCAAAAAAGATAAATAAATCCCAACATACATAATTATGATTTATATCAATTTCAATGTATGTCATATTTAATTCTATCTCTATCATGTAATTTCTGTCTTATATGGAATTCAATTAAGAAACAAATCCCTACATACATAGAGTACCTATTACATAAGCTAACAACTATGTTTCAAGTTTCAATGTCATATCTTATCCACATGAAATACTATGTTTCTCCTCCTCATCTCCATGAGGGTAATAACTACTTTCCCTCTAACTAGTTCCTTGATATTAGTACTCCATGAGATGAAACACCCTATACTATTGTTACTAATTCCTATACTCAGCCTATCTACCATTCTCCCCTATAGGATGTGTGTCTACATGTTCAATTAGAAACAACTAGGGTTTACACTTGTGAGTCTTTAAGGATTAAATTAATAGTATGAGTAAGTTAATATTAGAATCAAAATCAGTTATTACGTGAAAAGATCATATTTTTGGAAAATCACATTATATGTATATAGTCTTTTGAATATGTTAGTTTAAACCATATATATGCATATACACCTAACAAGGTTATGCATAACACTCTTTCATATCCAAATCATAAATTAAAATAGAATGCATCTATTATGATTGATTCAAAAATATTACAAGGGTCCAATAAGTGTTCAAGTGAGATACTAAGGGAAATGATTAAAGCTAATTTGATCAACTTACCTCATCTACATAGAGTGAGGATATATATATATATATATATA